>SRPV01000026.1:0-58571 GCA_018360135.1 Claviceps sorghi | reverse complement strand
AGTCCCGCGGCGGCAGCGGCACCGTCTCCGACGTCACCCTCGACAACTTCCGCGGCCACAGCAACGGCTACGGCCTCGACCTCGACACCGAAAACTTCTACGTCGGCAAAAACGGCATGGGCGCCGCCAACAACTGGGGCGACGGCTACCAGTCCGGCGAGGCCGTCTGCGAGGACATCATGGAGATGATTGACCGCGAGGCCGACGGGAGCGACTCCCTCGAGGGCTTCATGATGCTGCACTCCATTGCCGGCGGGACGGGCTCCGGCCTCGGCAGCTTCCTGCTCGAGCGGCTCAACGACCGCTTCCCCAAGAAGATCATCCAGACGTATTCGGTGTTTCCGGACACGACCAACTCGGGCGACGTGGTCGTGCATCCGTATAACAGTGTGCTGTCCATGAGGCGGTTGGTGCAGAACGCGGATTCGGTCGTGGTGCTGGATAATGGGGCGTTGAGCCATATTGCTGCGGATCGCCTGCATGTGCAGGAGCCGAGTTTCCAGCAGACGAACCAGCTGGTGTGTTGCTTCGATTCCTCGTTCCTTTTCACCTTGTTCTCTCTTGTCACCCGTGGCGGGATCCTGACCAAAAGCCGCAACTCAAACAGGTCGCCACCGTCATGTCGGCCAGCACTACCACGCTACGATACCCGGGGTACATGCACAACGACCTGGTCAGCATCCTGGCGTCCCTCATCCCGACACCGAGGTGCCACTTCCTCATGACGGCCTACACCCCCTTTACGGGAGACCAGGTCGAGCAGGCCAAGACGGTGCGCAAGACGACCGTTCTCGACGTCATGAGGCGGCTCCTCCAGCCCAAGAACCGCATGGTGTCGACGGTCCCCGGCAAGAAGAGCTGCTACATTTCCATTCTCAACGTCATCCAGGGCGAAGTCGACCCCACCGACGTGCACAAGAGTCTGCTGCGCATCCGGGAACGTCGGCTCGCGACATTCATCCCCTGGGGCCCGGCCAGCATCCAGGTCGCCTTGACCAAGCGGAGTCCCTACATCCCCATGAGCCATCGCGTCAGTGGTCTCATGCTCGCCAATCACACCAGCATTGCGACGGTACGTCTTGTTCTCTCCCCCCTCCCACTCTCTTGCCAAGGGCGATGCCATGGGACGGGCACGAGACGTTTGTATGTTTCGCTGCTTGCTAACCTGCCCTCCGCCCTACCCCCCCCCCACAGCTGTTCAAACGCATCGTCAAGCAATACGACGGCATGCGCAAGCGAAACGCCTTCATGGAGAGCTACAAGAAGACGGCGCCCTTTTCGGAGAACCTCAACGAGTTTGACGAGGCGAGGGAGGTGGTGGGGGATCTGATCGCCGAGTATGAAGCCGCCGAGGATGCCGACTACTTGACGCCCGATGCGGGGGCGCAGTCGGCCGAGGGGGACAGACGGGTCGCGTGAGTGGTTGGGCTGAGCTGGGTGGGATTGTGATTTTCCGGCGTTGGGGTCTTGACGAGGATTTGATGCCACGTATGCATCTGCTTTTGCTTGTGCCTGTGGGTTTCTGCCATGCCCATGTTCTTCTAGGGGACGGTATGCGGCGGCTTGGTGAGCAGGCTCGCCCCAAACCCGTGAGGTTGCCCCTGGCGAATACCTGCAGTGCACGCCATCAAGACACGGGTTGTCAGAATAACTCGCCCGGTGTTCTGTATGATGCGTGCGGAATGACAAGTACAGTGCGTGGTGTTGCATTTTGAACGGTGGGGTTCTGCACTCGATATGCTGATGCGTATGACGTGAATCAACTACATGCCTTGTTTACTATGCTGGTTGTTGCCTGGTTGATGGACGAATTTGTTTTCCTTGTTGGTATTGCTGATGGGGGTGTTTATTGCATGTATGTATATAAAGCGGAGAGCATGGCGTATACGTACTTTGTTGTAATGTATATACATTTGTTGCCGAGACAGGAACATATACTTATCGAGACGTATACATTCGTTGCCCAGACATCGAATATATATACTTTATATGTATAAGCAGAGAGCATAGAATATGTGTACTTTATTGTAATGTATATACATTTGTTGCCGAGATAGGGAACATATACTTATTAAGACGTATACATTTATGACCTAAATATAAAACATATATACTTTATATATATAAGCAGAGAGCATAGAATATATATACTTTATTATAACGTATATATTTATTACCTAGAAATAGAATATATACTTATTAAGACGTATACATTTGTTTCCCAGACATGGAACATATACTTATCGTGACGTATACATTTGTTGCCCAGACATGGAACATATACTTATCGTGACGTATACATTTCATGTAATAACATGCAGATAATACAGACAGCGCGGACTCTGCCGAGGCAATTTCCACAAGGACAAAAACACTCATTCTAAATAGCGTTAGTCTTTAAATACCATTATATCTTATAGAGATAATGGAACGTGACTTTTATTCAAAACAACAATAAACGACTTTAGCTATCTTGGGGTGTCTAGAGGTTTAAATCCCCCTTATAGAGCTAAGAGGTCAGAAATATCTTCTACAGAAGGGCCTTCGTCAAGGATGCCCAAGGAGGGAGTACCCCTTGTGCGGCTATGCCTCAAGTTGGTGGAGTGTAACCTTGCACGTGTGACAGGCTGTGATGGAGCAATACGACTCAACTACAGACTGAACACGGGGATTGCTGTAAGGGATTGCAGATGATTCGAATGACTTTGTTTCACAAAATTCTTACAACACGAGGTTTGGAAATTCCTGAACCGACTATGCCATTGAACGGGAGAGGGCCACTTGGTCATGCTGCATATGGCAGGGTTCCCAGATTCCACGTATCCGGAACCCTCGGAAGGCTCTGCCCTGGCATCGAGCCTGATTATCTTGGGCGTCTTGCCAGGGACCCCTATTCTCCATGTCTCTAACCGTAATCGGACAGGATTGAGGCTTTTCTTTTCCGCTAATGTCCAGTCGTTTCACTTTTGCTCTCCCGGATTTCCTCGCACTTATAGAAACAGATGATAAAGTCATCCGCGTTTTGGGCAGAAGCTTCGCAATCGGCGCGACAAGTATCCTACACGGCGTGAGTATGAGTGTTTGGTACACTTTGGGGTAAACTCACAGGAGTAGCCTCCTACAGAGCAAAAGTATTAGTACAGAGTCATCTAGTCATAAAAGGGGAGAGGGGATAAAAGGGGGTTGCTTACAATGCCAGAACCTGGGATATCGAGTATCGGAGCGGGCGCCGCTGCGGCGATGCCTGCGAGGATGAGGGCAAAGGCCTGAATACGCATGTTGTCGGTGTAGAGTGTCAGGAAGAAGAATGGGATGTGCCTGGAGGAGAAGCGAGGCCACGGCGAGAGGCGGGCTCTGCGTCTTAATATATACAGTGGGTGGCATTGTCTAAGCAGCTGAGGTGTCGTGACCGACATGATCCGGTGAATCCGAAACAAGCACTTGAACTATGTACACTCATTTGCCGCCTGCGTACCTAGGCCGCATTCAACAGGCTATATTTAGGTGTAGTACTTTGGCGTAATGACGAACCATGATTTCCGCAGACAGTGGATTTGCATCACTTTAAAACAAGGGCCGTTATTGTATGTATGTACATTGCGGGATTCCCGGGTTTCACTCTAGCCGGACCCCTCGGACCGCACCTATTGCTCCTGGGGCAACACGAGCTCAGTCACGAGCTGCTCCCCTTTTTGTGCGCAAACGCCACATCGACCGAGCCACGCGCCACGCACTCGCCACAAGGGTACAACACACGCTATAGACTAAAAACTATACAATAATTCCAAAGATATACTCTTTCCGCGGGTAGCGGGAGAGGCTTGGGCCGAGGTAATCAATCTATTTACTTATTGCCTTAAACTAAGTTAAGAGTTAGTCACGTGCTAGTACTGTGCAGCGCGGAAAAGTGAAGCAACGCTCGACTAAGCTTAGGGACTAACTCTCGATTCCTCTGTAGCCTCTCGGATGCTCAGATTAGCGGTTAGACAATAGTGGGACTAAACCTCTGTTGCCTAGGGAGCCTAGGTGGGGTGATTTCTATACTGAAATGAATGCTTAGAGAATAGTAGAACTACACTTACTAAGCTTAATTTAATCTATAAAAAATATGTATTCTTTTTTATATTTATTTTTATAAGGCATATTATATTTACATATTTATATTCTTAAATAAACATATTTAAAGCTTTTTTTAGCATAAAATAAGAAACTTTGTAAATCTTTAGATTTATTATAATACCTAATACAATTAATTATAAACTAAAAGTTTACAATACTGTTATAGACCAGCCTAGATAGCGACTGCGATCTAGTGTTGATAAAGTTATTATTAACTATAAGGAGAAAAGAAAGGCTCCTATTTATATGCTTTATATATATATTTTATATACTTATATAGGAGTAGAGCTTGCCCTTAGGGTCCTAGGTAGGTCCTATTTAGCTCTAATAAGAATTTAAGCTACTAGCTTAAATCTATTATATAGCCCCCTTCTCTACCCCTTTTATACTATATAAAGTGTAGCTATATGCTCTTAGTAGCTAACTATTTATGTTATAGTTAACGTAATATAATAATAAATAGACGTAGTATAGGGCGTAGAGTGTATAGTTATATTATGTGATAGTGCTATTGTGTCGAGGGGGAAAGGCCAACCAACACACAAAAACAGCTGGCTGCCAGCCGTTGCGGCTGCAACAGCTAAGGCTGAGAGGGAAAAATTATATAAAAAAAGGCATTTTAAATATTAAAACAAATTATTTCGGACTAATAACCTAGCTTACAGCTGTTGCTAGCTGCAGCTAGCTATAAGGGTTAGACTTTTAAAGGTCTAAGTTATAATGCAGAAGAAATCTATCTAGTTAAGAATTTGCGTTGCTTTTTATAAGTGAGAAAAAGGGGGGTTACGTGCCCTATTGCGGCTACGCACAGCTACAAGCGGCTGCGAGCAGCTACGAGCAGCTGCGAGTAAGTGTAAATTAGGCTGACACAACACCTCCCTAGGTGTGCAGCAGCTTTTTGTAAAGCTGCTATAAACTAATAAAAATAACTAGGCAACTAATTAGATAATAGTCTATAAAAAAAAAATTTAGGTCTACCCCCCTTAGAGAAAAAAAAACATATAGCAGCAGCTATATATAAGTGTAAGCAATTAGTTAAAAATTGCTTATAAAGCTAAAAAGAAAGGAAAAAATAAGGAAAAATAAGGAAAAGTAAGGAAAAAAAAGGAAAAATAAGGAAAACCTCCCTAATTCTAAGTAATAAAAAGTAATAAAGCTAGCTTACAGTTAGTAAGCAATTGTGAATAACTGCAAGCTAGTATAAGCAAGCAATTTATAGCTAAAAATTGCGTTAAAAAGGGAAGAGAAAAAGGGAAAAAAGGTCTTATAATATAAGAAAAAAAGGTCTTATAAAGCCTATGCTAGCTACAGGGTTTGCTAGCTATAGGGTCTTGTTAGTTGTTGGGTTTGTGCGTGCTAACTGCTTATAGGCAATTAGGACGCAAAGGTTGTTAATATATTGGTTTTTTCTAGCTAGCTAGCGGCTGTAAAAAGGCAGGTAATGTTGTGATTTTTTTGTAGTGTGGGTCCTGTTGGACTGTTTATAATTATATATTTATATTTTAGTATTTCTATATATTTTATGGTTTTTAATGGCTTATTGCGGCTGTTAGCATTTTAAATATTTCGGTATATTTCGGGGTATTTTTAATATTTCTTATTATTTTGTTTAGTATTTTATTTAGCATTTTATTTTAGTCCCTTTGCTAATTTGTTAGCAGGTATTGGGTTAGCTAACGGTTGCAGGGTCTTGTTAAGGGTCCTTATAGCTATAATTAAGTAAGTAAGGAATTAAAGCATTAGTTAGTTCTATGCTTAGTAGCTTCTTGTAAATTCCTGCCGGTCCACGCTTAATTATAATAATAATTGCAGTCTAGCAATAGCTGGTTAAAGGCCCTAATTAGAAATCTGTTAGTCTAGCGCAGCAGCTGGAAAGTGCCTCTTCTTAGCGTTAGCGTTGTGCTAAGCTAATTAGAATGTCGCTCGGAGCGGAAGCACTATTTGTGTTAAGGGGGAAAGGCTAACTAACACACAAAAACAGCTATCTGCCAGCCGTTGCGGCTGCAACAGCTGAGGCTAAGAGGGAAAAATTATATAAAAAAAGGCATTTTAAATATTAAAACAAATTCTTTCGGACTAACAACTTAGCTTACAGCTGTTGCTAACTGTAGCTAGCTATAAGGGTTAGACTTTTAAAGGTCTAAGTTATAATATAGAAGAAATCTATTTAGTTAAGAATTTACGTTGCTTTTTATAAGCGGGAAAAAGGGGGGTCACGTGCCCCGTTGCGGCTGCGCACAGCTGCGAGCAAGTGCAAATTGGGCCGACACACTATATAAGATCTAAGAAAGATAAATAGTTCTAAAATAGAAATATAAGTTGCTAAATTAGTAGTGTGTCAACCCTAAAACCCACACAACCCTCTAATACACTTAACTCTATAATCCGCAAAGGCTGCTATATTACTAATAATAAACCTTAGAATCTATAGAGTTAAATACGTAAAGAGTAAAGGAAATAATCTTAAAAGTAGAATTATTATATAATTAGATAGTTTATTTATCTAAAAATAATAACTAAGACTCTTATCTTTTTATATAGCTCTTTTCTTTCTTAAAATATAATAAATAGCCTTCCTTAGTAATACTATAGGTTTTCTACCTATTTTTATAATAATAACTAATAAAGTAATATACTTAATTTTAGTCTTAATCTATAGGTTTCTTTTTAATTAAATAATTTATTATATTTACTTTATAATAATAGTAAGCGTTTTTAATTAAAAAGCTTATATAATAGTAAGGTATATAAGAAAAAAGGAATATAATAAAGATCTTATTTTAATATTTTAATATTTTAAATAAGTGTAAAAACACACTATAAAGTATAGAAAAAAGCTATAGAAAAACTCTTAACTTATACTTTTCCCTTTAATTAAATAGTTAAGCTTACCCTTACTTAGTTATAACTATATTCTATACTATAGCTATATTAGTCTCTTAACTAATTTACCCTAATATAATACCTCCTTAAGTATACTATAGATTTCTATAATTTATAGTAAACTAATATATAAAAAGAGGTAAATAAATAGAATAAAAAAGAAAATAAATACTTTATAAACCTAATTAAATAATTTCTACTTCCTTATATTCTTTATTTTATTCCTTTACTTTATATACTTTACTTATAAAAGAACTTATACTAGCTTCTACCTTATTTCCTTCTTAATATATTTCTAAATTCTATTTTAAACTACTATCCTTACTATATCTATAGAAATAATAGAAATATATAATTTACTTATTAAAGTTAGTATAAAAATAAATCTTTACTTAATACCTTTCTTTTTTATAATTAGTAAGAGTATAATAGTAGTTACACACTTAGTATCTCTAAGTATAACCTTTTTAGTAGTAGTAATTAAAAATATATATAAAGTATTTTATACTTTACTTTTTAGTTTTAAAAAAAAGTCTAATTAAAGCTAATCCCTTTAATTAAATATTTATAATTAATCCTATAGTAGTTATTACTTATTTATAGTAAGCTTATCTTTTTAATTATTATTTATTAGTTACTATAATAATATAAAAGCAGTAATTTCCTTAATATTAAGGTCTTTTTTAGCTTTCCTTAAAGATTATAGTAATATAAAGGTGGTTTTTAATCTATTTTTTACCTAATTAATCCTAACTACCTTTATAATAGCAGTATTTATAATAGCTTAAACCTTTTTTACCTTTTCTTACTTATTATATTTATTTTATTAGCTCTTCTAAATAAAGGTATATATAATATCTAAAGTTCTAATATTTCTAAGCATAAGACCTTTAAAAGTTCTTTAAATATCTATTAAAGTATTCCTTACTTTTAGTAGTTTATTTAATTTAATTTATATTAAGTAATAGCCTTAAGAATATAAGTTATAGTTTTACTTAATTAATACTTTTATCTTTATATACCCTCCTTTAATAGTAAAGGAGTTAATAAAAGGGACTAAACCTTTTATAGCTTTTAAAATTAAAGCTAGGTTTAAAATATTATACTTAAGTTTCTTCCTTTAATTAAAAGTTAATTAATTAAATAGTACTATATACCTAAGTTTATTTATTATAATATTAGTAAGTATATAAAGTAATCTTTACTAAGCAGTATAGTATAATAGCTTCTTATTAAGAATTAAATTACTAAAAAGCTATTATTATAAAAGGAGCTTAAACTTATTAGCCTTCTTTACTATAAAGGTTCTTTTAAAAAGATACTTAATTATTAAGTTTAATATAGAGTAGAACTATATAATTTATTCTATTATTTAACTAGCTAAGCCTTAAAGTGTATAAATTATAAAGTAAAGATAGGTATAGCTATACTTATAACTGCTATTTTAAGTAGGTTCTAATATTATAATAGCCTAAAAATAATATAGATAGTTAAGAATATAAAGAATTTAAGTTTATTCTTATATAAAAAGCTAAAACCTATATTATTAATTACTTTAAATACTATTAAAGAAGTATAGAGTTCCCTACTTTCTATTTTATATAAAAGCAGTCTAATATTTTATAAAGTATATAAACTTAATAGTAAATTGCTTATTATACTAAGTGTTATAAAGTTTTTATAGATTTTAATATATATTATACTAAATATTAATAAGTTTATTTTTAAAGGGGAGCGTTTAAGTAGTAGATTTATAATTAGTAAAGTAGTCTTTTAGGTTAATTAGTTATTCCTTAATATTAATTTCCTTTAGAAGGAATACTATAATATACTTAATTCTATATTATATATATTTAGTTATTACTATTAATAAAAACTAATTAAGCTATTTAGAGCTTCTTTTAGCTTTAGAACTAATAGCTTAAAGGAAACTATAAATATTATATAAATAGTTTAACTATTTAATCTTATCCTAACTATTATTTATAAGTAAAACTAAAGTATATTCTTTCTTAAGATACTTATTTATCTTTATTTTTAGTGCCTATTATAGCTATTTATTTCTAAAGATAAAGAGAGGAGGCTAGTATTAAAATAGATCTCTTAGCTCTTTATTTATATAGTTTACCTTAACTATTATATAAAATTAGCTATTATAGCTCTTTAATTTGCTTTTTACTATAATAAAAGAGAGGATATATTTATTATAAAAGAATTAAAAGGAAGTTAGAATCTAAGGTTTATAACTTTACTAAGCTAAACTAAAAATAAAAGGAGAAGAGGCTTTTCTTAATATTATAGTAGTATAATTAAATGCTGTAATAAGAAACTAAATAGGAAGAATAAAAATATAAATTCTAAGGGTTAAGGATATTTTTATAATAAGAGAACTTACTATATAGTAATAAAGTAAGAGAGTCTTATAAGAAGAATAGTTAAAAAGATATAAAAGAACTAATAATATATTAGTAAAAGGGTAGGGAAGCTAAATTAAATAGTTATAGAAGAAAGGGAAGAAATTAAAAGTATTATAAAAGAGAGAAAAGTAGGAATTTTTTTAGCTAAAGCAGAGAGATCTATAGGTTAGAGCTCTATAAGTGATTTAATAGCTAAAGACATATTAAGTTATATAATTCTAGTTAAAGTTAGAAAATTTATAGGTTAGCAGCTATTGCTAGCCTATATTAATTAAAAAGCGGCAAATATAGACAATTTAATAAGAGGGGGTATTGTATAAATAATTCACTCTACTACTAAAATAAGGAAGCCTTTTAGCTATTTCCTATAATATATTTTGTTCTTCTTTTTATAACTCCTCCTTCTTTAGCCTTTATTATAATAATAATATAAAACTTTCTTTATCCCTTTTTTTATTATAGATTATCTTAATAATCCTTATAAAAAACTCCTAAATATTGCTAATCTTATTATAAATAAGATTCTTAAAGAGAAGCTTACTACTATATATACCTTAAATTAGTAAGCGTATACTTCCTTTTAAAAGGTGTTAGTTAATATAGAAATAGTAAGTAAATATTTAATTAAATAATAAAAAAGTATATCTAACTATCTTTCCTTATTAGTTTTATTTCCTTTATTAAATAGTCCTTATTAGTAGTATTAACTTAGGTAAAGGCAGCGTTTTAATTTATACTAAAATTATTATAAGAAAAGGGATCCTACTAAATACTTTTAGAAGAACAATAGATTATTTTATATTTTTAAACCTTTATAATTAAGTGTTTAAAAAGATTATTTAAGGGGTTTTAGGTATAAAAGAGATTTTAAAGCACTATCTAAATTTAATATATATTTCTATAGAATTTGCATATTTATAGAGTTAGTTCTTTACCTCTTTTATAGAATAAAATAAAAGAAAACTTACCTTTTTAGTCTTATTATATAAAACTAATAATAATATAGCTTATACCTTTTATATAAAGATATATCTAAGGATAGTAACTATATTTAGTAAGTATATATACTTCCCTTTTTATAAGTATATATTAGTATATAAAGTCTATAGTAGTGTTTATAGTAACTATATTTAGAAAGGTTTTGCTTTTTATAAATAAGGGATTAAAGGAGAATACTATTAATAAGTAAAAAATTAGTATAGTCTCTAAGCCTTTCTTAGTAAGAAAGGTTTTATTAAAAATATAGAAAAGCTGCTAAGTAAGGAAAGCTAAGATATTAAAACATTAGACCTAAAGATTACACCTTATTTAGCATTTAATATCCTACCTTCTTATTTAATCTAAAAGGGAATAAAGAAGTAAATAAAAGAATAAAATAAACTATTTAATTAAAGTAAAAGTAAAAAGGAGAAAGTATAATAATATTATTAGGCCTGCCTTTTCTTTAAAAATAAGGTAAACTATAAGATTTAATAAGTTTTAATACCTAATAGTATTAATAAAATAAAAATATAAGATATTAATATATAAAAGTTAAATAACTAAGAAAGAAAGCTAAAGAAAGAAAAGGGAATAAAAGTACTATTAATAATTAAATAAAATAGCATAAGCTATAAATTTAGCTTATTACTCTTTAAATACTTTAGGCAATTAAACTTTAACTTAATAAAGGGGGTAGTAGCATAGTAAGATAGTTGTCTCTTTATTTAAGTCCTTCTTAGCTAAATCTTTCTTATCTTTTAAAATGCCCTTTAAAGTTAAAGGTTTACTAATAGTAATTATTTAATTAAATATATTATAATTAGAAATAAATAGTAAAAGAGAATAAAGTTAGCTATTTAAATTAGTTACTAGTATATAATAGCCTAAAGAAGTGTATAGTAGTTAATAAAGCTAATTATTTATAAATAAGGTTTACTACCCTTCTTTATTAGGCATAAACTTCTTAAGATAGTTACTATTAATTATTTTATTTAGAATAATACTATTTAGGGTTTATAGTTAATAGGCTTTTATAATAAGTGCCTAGCTATAGATTTAAAATAGTTTACTTTAATATATTACTAACTTCCTTACTATAAATATATCTATAATATAATGTATATTATAAATAAGAATAAGATCTCTTAGATTTAATCAATTAGATTTCTTATAAAGGGATACTACTTAATTTTTATTTATTTAGGCTACTAGTCTTTATTTATAATATAGCATTTTCTTTTTAGTAGTAATAATATCTTTAGCTTTATATTTAAGAAGTTAAACCTAAGCTTTAAAGAGATTTTAATTTATTATAATAGCGTCTTAATTAATTAATTACTAAGTTAGAAATTCTATCTTTAAAGGTAGAATAGGTTTTTAACTATAGATTAAATAAAAGGCAGACTATTTATAAAAAGCCCTTATTATAATATAGTTAGTAAGTAAGGCTCTATTAAGATATTATAGCTAATGCCTATTAAAACTACTTAACTTAGTAAGTGCTAAAGCTAAAGTTTAATAATTAGCTTTAATAAGGGCGTTACCTTTAGGGTTATATTCTAAAGTTTAAATACTATAAATGCTAAGATTAAATAGTATACTTTATAGATCTTTACGTATTTTAGGGCTGCTATTATATATAATATATTAGAATATACTAAACTTACTAATAAGCTTACTAAGGAAATAGTATATAGTAGTAATATTAGTAGCTTAAATAGAAACTGCTTTAACTTATTTAGTAAGGTTATATTAAGCCTTTAATAAATACTTATACCTTTAATTAAATAGTAAATATTAGGTATTAATATAAATTTTACTTATTAAATTCCTAGGTATAACTAAGATTAATAGCTTTTATAAATACTAAGAGGCAAACTTTTAGTATACCTTATAATAGAATATTATATCTTTTACTATATTCTATATACCTTACTATTAATACTACTAATATAGAGCTTAAAAGATAACTTTTATACCTTTATAGCTTATATTTTTATATATATCTCTTATAATAGTAGTGTGTTAGTTTAGGTTATTAATAATAATAATAGGGCCTTTTATAATCCCTATAAGTCTCTTAAAGAGACGCTTATTATTAATAAAGAACTTTTAAGTAGTAGTTTTAAGTGCCTTAAATTACTTTATTAATAAATTAAATAGTTTATAAAGTATTTAGAGATATTAAATAAGTTTTTAGGACTTAATAGTATATTTAAGTAACTAAGGCTTCTTAAATTAATTAGTATTTAAATATAAGTTAATAAACTCTTTAATATTATTTTTAACTATTTAATTTATTTAATTAGAAAGCTTAAACTCTTTTTTTAAAAGTTTATTTATAGTACTATTTTATTAGCTAGAAATATAGCAAACTATAAAGTTAAAAAGCTAGATATAGCTTATTTATTATATAATAAGTATATTAAATATATTATTAATAGCTTTAGCTAACTAATGCTTTAAGACTATAGAGTTAGTCTTTAAAATAAATAGTATACTATAGAGATAAATATATAGCCTTTAAAGAGTATATATAAAAGCCTTATATTCTTGCTTTATAGCGTTATAGATCGCCTTTATAGCAAACTATATGCTACTTTTAAACTAAACTAAATGTTATAATCTATTATACTCTTATAATAAAGTAGCCTCTTAACCTATACTATTAGTATTAACTATAAGAATAATTTCCCTATAACCTTTACTTAGATTAATTAATTAAAGGCTAAGTGCTATTATAATTATATTAATAACCTTCTTTATAGTATCTTAATGTTTTAGCTCTTAATACTAAGGTGTATTTTTCTATAATAACCTTATTAAAAAGAGAGTAATTAAAGTATAATAAAGGACCTAAATATAGTAAAAATAAGTAAGTTTAAGGAAGGAATATATATCCTTCTTATCCTTATATATAGTCTACTCCTTAAGCTTAAGGACCTTTGCTTTAGCTAGCTTTTTTTTATATATATTATAGTAAAAGCCTATAATAACTACTAATAGCTAGTAAAATTTACTCTTTACTATAAAAGTAGTATAACTAACTAACTTAAGGTTTATAAGCACTTTATTAACATTAATTAAATGTTTTAGAACGTATTAATATACTTTAAGTAAAGCTTTAACATTATTATAAGTTATAGCAAAACCTTTAATAATAATATTATTTAGAAAAGGGGCGTAAATTAAGGGTATTAAATTAAACAAAATACGCTCTATAATATAGATAAACTAAGCAACTAAGTTTATAGCCCCTTAGGGCAGCTAGCATAACCTTAAAAGCCCTATTAGAGTTGTAATTATTATAAGGTTTTAGCTCTTCTTATTAAGCTTAACTTAGTTGTATTTAGAAAGACAATTAATAATAAAGAGTATCTTATATATACTAAATTCCTTACTAAAGCTCTTAGCACCCTATAGAATACTAGCGTCCTATATTATTACACTATTATACTTTATAGCTAATAGAATTAGCTATATTCCCTTATCTTTCTTTATTATAAGGAAATATAGATTCCTATATAACCTATAGCTCTCTTCCACTAATCTATTGTTATTGTTATTGTTATTGTTGTATACGCTAGCTAACCTTAGCAATTTATGCTTAGCTGTATCTAGAACCTCTGCTTTCTTATTTCCTAATTAGCTAAGAAACCTTATTAAGTTACTAAGTTAGTAATTGCTTACTAATTAGTAGTTGCCTAATAGAATAAAAACTTAGCTAATTTTATATATAGTTTAACTGCTTATAGACTTATTCTTAACTATAGATAATTAGTACACTTATTATTTACCCTATATTGCTTTCTTTATAGCTTCCCTTTAATACCTTACTTAGCAACCTTAAATAAAACCCTAACCCTAGTATATTATAGCTATAACCAGCTATATAACCTAATAGCTAAGGGGTAATTTGCCTATTTATAGTGTAGTAGTAGCTAATCTGCATTACTTAATAAGTAAGGATAATAGAGAGCCTAACCTCACTTTTCCTACTTACTAAGCACTAATTAGCTAATATACTTTTACTATATTAGCTAATTAAAGTTTAAACTTTATTAAGCCTATATTTAAGCTAAACCTTCCTAAAGCTACTTAAATATAAGAAAAATCCGTGCCCTATATAGAAATTAAGCCTATAACCTCCCTACTTTTCTTACTTATATAAGAAAAGTGTTTAGGTTTTCCACGACGCTCAACCACTGCGCTACGGGGTCTCCACTAATCTATATTTTAATTTTATTTTTAATAAGTCTACTAGCCTCTTTTACAACCCTAAAGGAATAGAGATAGACCTAACTTACTAAGCTCTATGCTTAATAACCTTAATAACCTATAGAGGAGCAATAAAGGGATTAACTTTACTAATCTTAAAGATGTTCTATATAAGAGCTGCCTTCTAATTACTAAGGATTTCCTTAAAAATATCTATTTTCTAAAGTATAAGATATTTTTTAACTTTTATAATTATTTAATCTAATCTTTTTTTAGTTATTTAAAACCCCTATAAGTGTTTAGAGAACTTACTAATAATAAATTCTTTATACTTTCTATATTTATTAAGGCACTACTTAACTTTATTTTACTTCTTTATCTTTTACTTAAGGTCTCTATTAAAAAAAAAGCTATTAAAGGGGACGTTATTAAGTAAATATACCTTATTAGCTACTCTCTTATATATTATATTTACTATAAGATTAAATATTTAAATCAGTTATATTAGTTAGAGTTCTTTAGTAGCCTTCTTTAGTTACTATATTTAATTAAATAAAGCTTCTTTAAAGATAAGCCCTATAATCTTCCTTTCTTTATTAAGTATAAGTAGATATAGCACCTTATTAGGTTTTAATTTAGTTTATATTTTATTTTAGATTATTTAATCTATATTTTATATATATATTTTGTTTTAGATTAATTAATCCTTATTTTAGGTTATTATTTTATGCTATTTCTCTTTTAAAATTAATATATTTACTATTAAAGCTTTAATATTATTATTATTATTATTATGCATTTCTTATATAATAAAACTAGTAGTATAGAAGACTATAATAGTGTTACTAAAATAGCACCTTACTTATATTTCTCTAATCCCTTAGCTGTAATTAAATATTACTTAAGCTTACTAAATAAAGGGTATACCTAAGATAATAGAGATAGAGATAGTGTTTAGTGTAATATAGAAGCAAATAAAAGTCTAAATATTACTAAAATAAAGCTTAGTCTTAACCTCCTTATTTAGCCTTACTAAATAGTCTAAATATAATATACTATTAGCTTTAATCTTTATTAAGTAAACTAATAAACTAGCTCTTTTTATAAAATCCTTACTAATTAAATTCCTTTATAATCTAAAGTTAATTAGTGCTAAGAAAAGTAGTTCTTTTAAGTCTTTAAGGTAAATTTATAAGTAAGGCAGCTTTTATAAATACTTTACCTATAAATTTAAGTAAAGGATATCTTACTTTCTTAAAATAGTAACTAAAAGTATTTATAGCTATTTAATTTTTATAAAAAGCACCTCTATTACCTATTAATTAAATAATTCTATTATTAAGTTAAGTATATTACCTATAACCCCTAATAATTATATTTATTTCTATAAAAGAGTTTATAAAGCTATATTAATATTAACTAAGGATTTACTAATAGGCTTAACTATAAAGGCTTTAGTAGCTTTATTATATTTAACTTAAGCAGCTATTACCTAAATAATATTTAAGAGCGCTATTAAATTAGATAATTAGTCTTTACTAAACTTATAAAACTTACTTAGTAAAATTAGTTTTATAGCCTTAAAGTAGCTATTATAGAAAAGAACCTCTTTAATACCTTTTACCTTAACTTAATATTTCTTACTAACTAATTTAGTAAGGGGTAAAAAGAGCTTAAAGAGGTTATATAAGCTAAGGCCTATCTTCTTAAAAAGAACCTCTTTATAAAGCTGCTTAATAAGTCTCTTATAGTATTTATTTAAGTCTTAGCTACTAACCTTTAGTTTAATAGGCTAAGAGTAGGTCTCTATAGTAGGTTTATTTATAATATCCTTAACCTAAGCTCTCTTAGTTATATTAGCATTAATAAGAGGTATAATATAAACATTTATTTAATTAAGCTTAGATTAGTTAATCTTATAAAGTATAATTACTTTAGTCTTTAATTATAAGTCCCTTTATAAGATCTTAGTTAGCTATAGCCTTTAATATTTAAGCTAATATATAAATAAGTTTAACCTTTAGCTTATATTATTAATAACTTCCTTCTCCTTTAGTATTACTACCTAATTCTTCTTAATAACTTAGTTAAAGGCTTATACTTAAGGGATTAAATAGCTAATAATATAATTAATAAAGTATTTAACTTAAAAAACTACTAACTATTAAATATAGCTTTTAGCGTTTAAAAAGAGATTATATAATACTAATAGCACTTAGTACTTTTATAGATTATTACTAATAGCTAAGACTTATACTTAAGAGTTATATTAAATAAAGCTAATCTTTTAATTATAAGCTAAGTACTTATACCTATTAAAAAAGTAGCTTTTATTATTATAGTAAAAGCATTTATTATTTAAATAATGCTTAGCTTTATATATATTTATATAAATATTAATATACTTCTCTTACTTCTTAGTATAAATAAAGTTTTATATTATTACTATAAGTAAATTATAGCGTTTATTAATTCTTTTAAGGAGATTAGATATAAGGGCATTCCCTTAAAGTATTATAATATATAGCTCCTTAAGCTACTTTATAAGCGTATCTATCTAACTTTTATAATTATTAAAACTAGTTATAAAGCTTTATACTCTAAGTTAACTAATAAAAGCCTATTTACTTAGGCATTTATATAATTAGTTAGGTAAGAGCTAATAGCTGCTTTTAAGATTAATAAGCTAGCTATTAGTTTTCCTAGTAGTTATTTAGTAAGGATTATAGCTTTTTAGTAAAAAATAGGTTTTAATATATTTATTTAAAAGGCTTTAGAAATACTTATACCTAAATATAATAAAAGCCTCTTTAGTTATATTATACCTATTAAGGAAGCTAATAATTACTTAGTTAAGTATAGCCTTATATATATATTTAAACTATTTAGTAATAAATTTCTATTCTTTAAAATAAGCTTTAAATATAAGAGCTTAATACTACTAAAGCTAGAGATATATATTAAAAAAGCTTTAAGGACGCTAAGTATTAAGTTATTTTAACTAATTAATAGCTTCCTTAGTTTATTCCTAAGGAGTAGCTATAAACTAATATAGTAATGCCTTCTTAGCTTTTTTCTATATATAAATAGTAATAAAAGGCTTAATAATCTTTTTAAGCTTAAGAGTAATTTATTTTTTAAACTTATAGCATTAATTACTATTAGAGATACTAAGAACTCTTATTTTATTTTTAAAGTCCTTAATAAACTTAGTAATATTTTCTTTAGTAAATTTATTAATATTAAAGCTATTTTAAAGGGAAATAATAGCTTATTAGCGTTTAATAGTCCTATTAAAGAGCTTAGTAAAGTTATTTAGCTTAATTTCTTTAAAGGCATTATTTATTATACTAGTACTAAGAGCTAGGACTTTCTTAGAAATGCTAGGGCATTTAGTATAAAAGCTTACTTTTAAAGAAATAAAGGAAGGCTTAAGAACGTTAACTTAGTTAGATATAGAAGTATATAAAAAGGGATTATTTTAATTAGATAAAAGGGCTAGGAAAGATAATAGTATAGAATTAATTATAAGAGCTTTAAGTAAATTTATAATACTATTAGTATTAAACTTAATAATACTATATAGAAAAATAAAAAGGGTAAGGAGATAGCTCTTAGAAATAAAGGAAGTAAGATAAATAATTAAGGATATAAATATAAATTAAGCTATTTATTAGTTAATTAGTTATTTAAGGGTATTAGCTATACTAGTCTTTAGATTAAGAATAGTCTTTATAGGTTCTAAGCTAACTAAGATCCTTTATAAAGTATAAGGGCTATAAGTAAGCTTATTTAATAATTATAAGTTGTAATTATTCTATTAAGCTATATTATCTTTAGCTTTTAACTACTAATTTTAGTCTATCTTTAGCTTTTAAATAGGATTAAATAATCTTAACTAAAAGAATTATTATCTTCCTACTAATATATTATAGTTCTAATAGTTTAGCTAGCTATAGCTTAGCCTATTAGTATAGTAGGGTCTTATTATAATAAACTTAGTTTAGTAACAGCTAAAAAGTGCCTCTTTTTAACTTAGCTTATGCTAAGGCAATTAGAATATATACCTAAGTAGAACCACTATTTATATTAACCCTAAAACCTATATAACCCTTTAATACACTTAACTTTATAATTTATAGAGGCTGCTATACTACTAATAATAAACCTTAAGATCTATAGAGTTAAATATATAAAGGGTATAGAAAATAATCTTAAAAGCAGAATTATTATATAATTAAATAGTTTACCTATTTAAGAATAATAACTAAAACTCTTATCTTCTTATATAGCTCTTTTCTTTCTTAGAATATAATAGACAGCCTTTCTTAATAATACTATAGGTTTTGTGCCTCTTTTTATAATAATAATTAATAAAGCAATATACTTAATTTTAGTCTTAATTTATAGGTTTCTTTTTAATTAAATAATTTATTATATTTACTTTATAATAATAGTAAGCGTTTTTAATTAAGAAGCTTATATAATAGTAAGGTATATAAGAAAAAGGGAATATAATAAAGATCTTATTTTAATATTTTAATATTTTAAATAGGCATAAAAATATACTATAGGGTGTAAAGAAAAGCTATAAAAAACACTCTTTACTTATACTTTTCCCCTTAATTAGATAGTTAAGCCTATCCTTGCCTAATTGCAACCGCATCCCGCGCTATAGCTACATCGGTCTCCCGACCAATTTGCCCCGACACAGTAGCTATTAATTAGCCTTTATGTAACTATTATATAATTAGCCTATACCCTTTACCCTACAATAAATTAATTATATATCCCCCTTTTCTTAACTTTACGTTATCTCTTGCCCTGCTTATTCTCTTTATTATCTATTCCTTTTTTACTCTATATCTTAAGATCTTTTTGCTATTTCTTAAGAGAAACCTTTCTAACCCTCTCTTTTTACTTATTTACTATCCTTTTATGCCTATAAAGTAGGTCTTTTAAATATATATTATTAATAGGCTGCTAACAATTATTATATTCTAGAATGTGTCTTATAGATAGTCCTTTATATCCCCCTTTTTTTTTAATTTATACTGCCTAATAGGCAGATATAAAATAAAGGGAGACTTAGTGTTACGTGCGGGATACTGCACGTAAGTTGTTAGCATACGCAGCTTATGCAATGCGTTATAAAAGGTTATAAAAGATAACGTATATAAAGTTACAGTTAAGTGCTTAGTTATATATATTAAGATTATTATCTTCCTTAGACTCTATAATAGAGTCTGCCTTATATTAGTAGACTTTCTACTATATAATAGAAGCTAAGGGCGTATAAAAAAGGGATGTGTCTTTATATCTACCTAAAGCTAAATATAAAAGCTATAAAAACTATAGCGCTAGCAGTAAGTATTCTATATAAGTAAAAAGAAAGGTATTTTATATTTAGTTTTAATAAAACCTTTATAAACTTTAGAGTTTTAATTAGAAAAAAGAGGGTATTACTTTATTACTATAAGGACTATTAATAAGTTCTCCTTTCTTATTAATAGAGATACTATATACCTATTTATATACACTTATAAGTCTTATATAAGGAGTGTATAGTGCCCTCTTTAATAGCTCTTTCTTTATATATAGGTAGGCACCTATAATGTTTTATAGATCTTATACCCCTATATTAAGGAAGAGTATAGTTTTCTTTTCTTTAAAAAGGTAGTAAAAAGGGTTAAATTAGTTATAGTAGGTCTTCTTTATTTTAAGATTTATCCTTATTTTACTTTTAAAGGCCTTAGTAAAGCGCTTATTTACTTTTATACTTAGGTTTCCCTTACTATAAATATATTAAATATTATTAATTATATTATAATAAAAGAAATCTTATTCTATTATAATATAGTAAATTAGGTACTTTTTATATAAGTTTATAACTTTAAATATATTTAGGCTAAGTAAAGTAATACTATAAACTACTTATTACTAATCTTTAGTATATATACTTTTTAATATATTTAGTGCTATCTTATATATAGTGTCTTTAGTTCCTTAATATATATTTAGTAGAAATGTTTTAAATATATCCCTTTAGCTTTAATAGAAGTTCTTTATAATTTTATTAAGGTATATACTAAAGTTTATTAAAGTTTACTTATATCCTTAGTAAATAATAGTAATTACTAACTCTTAGTATTTATAGGACTATATAAATAAGGATTTACGTTTTACCTTCTAAATATATATAAGGTATTTTCGTATAAGGCTAAAAGCTCTTAAGCCTTTATTCTCTATACTATATACCTTTATAAGGCAGTTAAAGAAGAGTCTTATAAGTATATAGTTTAGCCTAAAAAAAAACTTTTCGCGAATTCGCTTACACTGCAACAGCGCTGTAGAATCAACTTTAAACCGCTTAAAAAGTTAATAAAACGTTTTGTTAAGCCTATTTACCTCCTTTTTTTAATACTATATTAGTTTTAAAGTATAGGCATAATAAGTAGTGTAATACTAATAAATATTAATACTAGAAATTATAGCCTTTTATAAAGTTACTACTACTTAAATGTAAGGGCTAATAATAATAATAATATAACTACCCCTTAAGTTAATCCTAAGCCTATTATAAGTAAGAATAAAGCACTAGTATACTTATATAAGAATTATAATAAGATTATTAAGCTATTTAATATAAGCTTATTAGAAGGGATTTAAGACTTTTACCTCTCTTACTTAAATATAAAAATAATATATACCTACTATAGTACTATTAATACCTTTAGACTAATTATAATAAAGAACCTTAAGAAAACTATTAAGAAAGCTATTAAGAAGGTAATTTAGCTTAAAACTAACTTAGAAACCTTTTAGGCTTTTATTATAGCTTATAGAATAATTACTACTATTAATATAGCCCCCTTTAGCTAAAGATTTGCTTATTAGCTAGTTACCTTAGTAGTGCTACCTTAGGTATATTATAAAGTCTTTATTAAAGGGCCCTTTATTAGTAAGCTTCTTAAGACTAAGTTCTTAAAAGATATTATTACTACTATTAATATAGCTATTAATACTAAATATACTATAGCTATAAAGTGCTTTTATAGTAAGGATACTATTATAATATTTAAAGACTTAGCTAAACCTTACTTAATAAGTAAGGATTAAGTTTAATATATATTTAAACTAAACATAACCCTTTAATACTAAGTATTTAGCATAATTATTAAGGGATTCCTTAACTACTTTTACTAAAACTAATTAAAAAAAGATATTATAAAGGCTTTTACTATTACTAATAGCCTTAGGATAATTAAGGTTATAACTTAAAAACTATATAGCACCTTAAATAAAGCTTCTTTTATTATAAGTATTAATAAAGTAAATATAACTAACTACTTATATTAAGTTAAAGTAGTCTTTAAAGCTAAGATATTTAATACTAAACTATATAATAATATTATTTACCTTAAATAGTATTATAAATACTATAAATTTAGCTATATTATAGTATATTATAAGGCTACCGTAAGGTATAGCTACTATATAGTTAATTAGTATAAGGAGGGAGAATAATTATACTTAGCCTTTATAAGTAATATTTATAAACATTACCTTAACTGCTTTAATAAATACTTAGCTTAGTCTTAATTTTATACTATAGTAAATAAGTAATAAATATAAGCTAAAGTAGCTTACTTAGTAAGGCTATATACTTTTACTATCCTAAATAATATAAAATAAAAAGGCTAAATTAAGGTTAAAAGCTATAGCTATTATAAAAAAGTAAGTAGCTTTATATCTTATAAAGAGTTACTTTAAAAATAAGTTAAGTGCCTTAAAAAAAGTAAAAACTAAACTATTAAGGTATAACCTTCCTTATTAGCTTTAGTAATTTAGTAATATAGTATAATAGATAACTATTTAAGTCTTTTACTTATTCCTACTAAAAGGCTAGCTAAATATAGTAACTAACCTATTACCCTTTTTTAATAAAGGTATTATACTAAAATATATAGAAGAAGACACACTTAATATATATAATACTAAGCGCTTAGCCTAAAACTAATATAGTAGTAATATAAAAACTATATAGTTCTAATTAATTACCCCTTACCTTAAGCTTAAGCTACTATTAACTTACTATATATAAAGGTAAAATAGCTATATATATATATTAAAAACACAGCCTTAAATTATAAATAACTTAGTATAAAATAGATTAATGCTTTATTACCTTATAAAATATAGAAATCTACTTTATATACTCCCTTAACTTTAAATATAACTAAACTACACCCTTATATAAGCTTATATTAGCCCTTTTAAGGGACTAAACTATACTTATTAGAGACTTTAACTAATACTACCTACTATAAAATAAGTATAAATACACCTTCTTAAGTTATAATACCCTTTTAATACTTATAACTTAATAGTAACTTAGGCTTATTACCCTTTAAAGTAAAATAACTTAGTAAACCTAAGGCTAATAAAGTAGTATAATTAACTATATTTAGGCTACCTTTAACCTATCTATTAAATTTATTAAAAGCCTTAACTTAAGTAGGTTTAACTATATTCTATAGCTTATTTATATTAAAATAAAAATATACTAACTAAAAAATAAAGACCTTAGGTTTAGCTAAGTATTTATAAATAATAATATTATATTTAGTAAAGCTATATATTAGCTTTCCTATAACTGCCTTAATAAGCTATTAAATACCCTTAAAGAGATTAACTTATTTATAAATTAGTTAATAAGTAAGCTTTAATAAATTACTAAGAAATTAACCTTAAGGAACTCTTAAGGTAGGCCTTATTAGTAGCTATAGTAGAATATAAGAGTTAGGGAGGTAGTTTAAGAGATAAAAAGAGCTTAATATTATTAAAAAGTAACTAAAACTAATATAAATTAGTAAACTATTACTAAAATAGCTAAGACTTAATTCTAAGTAGCCTATA
The DNA here is from genome assembly GCA_018360135.1 of Claviceps sorghi. Classification (NCBI taxonomy): domain Eukaryota; kingdom Fungi; phylum Ascomycota; class Sordariomycetes; order Hypocreales; family Clavicipitaceae; genus Claviceps; species Claviceps sorghi. The sequence continues at coordinate 35,034 of SRPV01000026.1, read as the reverse complement.
AAGAGTAATATAGTACTTAAAGATACCTTACCTAATTAGTAACTATTAAGTAGCTTATTTTATAGAAACTAAAATAATAAGTATATCTTTATAGCAGCCTCCTTCCTAACACTTAATAGGTACTAACCTTACTCTAAAGTAAGAGTAATACAACCTTTTAAGTATATTTTTATAATAAAAAAGTAGTAGTATTTATAGAATAGTTCTTTCCTCTATTTTATATTTATATTAATAATATACTAAAAGATTTAAAGGCCTACCTTAATACTATTATATTCTTAAACTTAGAAAAATTTAATAAAGATAAAATTTATATAGTTATAAAGTACTTAGTTAGCTAAAAGGCACTTAAACTTAATAAGCTCTTAGTAAGGTTTCTTAAGGTATATAGTAAGCTACTAGCTTAAATATTAATATATTTACTTAATACTTATTACTAAGTTAGGCACTATTTAGCTTTATTTTAAATAGTAAAAGTAGTAGTATTATAAAAACTAAGAAAGTCTTCTTAAAAGCTTTAATAAGCTAAAGCTTAAAGGCTAATATTACTTTTAAGTATTATAAGTAAGGTTTTAAAAGTAGTAGTAGTAACTTAAATTACTTATATAGCTAAGGAGAGAGGCACCCTTCTTAATATATAAATAGAAAATAAAGCTAATAGGTTAATAAAGGTAGCCCTTAGTATTCTTACTAAAGCTATATATATAACATAGTATTATAGTAGAATTATATTATTTCTTTAGCTAAATATTTTTATAGCTTTTAATATTATATACTACTATTAACTTATATATATAATAATCTCCTTAAGCTTTCTTAAGTAAATAGTAGTATAAATCTAAGCCTTTATAGCTATTAAAATAGCTTATCTTTATTTTAAAGGAAAGGCTACTAATACTATACTTATAACTATTAGGGTCTTATAAGGTTCCCTTATCTACCTTATACTATTTCTTTTATATATTATCTCTCTTTATATTAAGCTATAGTTAGTTAATTTTATATTAATCCTAGGGTTCTTAGATAATATAAATATCCTTATTTATAAGTGTATAGTAAAGGATAACTAAGCTTAACTTAAATAAGCTTAAAAGGCTTATTAAAAATAGTTCACTAAGTTAAGCTTAAAGTTTTACTTATAAAATAGTAAACTTATTTACTTTACTAAACACTACTAACTAATAATAACCTTAGTTTAACTTAAGAATACTACTATTTAGCTTATATAGTCTATCTACTTTTTTAAGGTATAAGTATATAAGAAGCTTTAATAAAAAACTTATTAATTTAAAGTTATAAGGAACCTAGCTTAGTAATAACTTACCTTTATTATAATCTTAGTATTAACATAAAGGTGCCTTATATAAAATATAAGGATCCTCTATATATAAGTTATTTAAAGCTTAATTATATATAGTATAAAAACGCACTATACCTTAATAAGTTATAAAGGGGTTACTAAGGGTATAGCTAAAGAGTTTAAAAAAGAGCAACTTTATTACCTTTAGGTTATTATAAATACTTATAAGGCTATACCTTAGGCCTTAGTAAAAATTAAAGTAGCTATACTACTTATTAACCTTTACCTTAACTTTTAAGTATAATGCTTTTATAAGTAAATTAAAGTAAATAATATAATAAAGAAAATCTAAGGCGCTTATATAGTAATTTAAACTTAGCTTTAACTAAGATATTATTAGTATACCTATTAAGGCCTTAAACTAGCCCCTTTTATACCCCTTTAATACTATCTCTCTCTATATTTTAATAGACTTAACTCTATAAAAAAGCTAAAATAAAAATAGGTAGATAAATAGTATTAAAAGAGAGCTATAGTATATATATATTAGCTTTACTATACTTTTATAGTAGCTAAGTAAGACCTTAACTTTAAAACTATATAAAAGCTTATATATTTATATAGGCCTCTTAATAAGTATAAATTATTTATTTTTATATAAATATATATAAAAAAAGATTAAGCTTAAATCCTTCTTTTATAACTAATATATTCCTAATATAGACTTACTTATTTACTATTATTAGCTTAACTTTAAGGACTACTACTATATTATTTTAGAATATTTAAAATATAATTATTTATAACTATTTAAGCCTAAGGCGCTACCCCTTTAGGATTATAAAGATATTTAAGTTGCTCTTAATATACCCTAATTTATAAGCTTTTTTAGTAAGTAGATACTAAAGATTAATTATATCCCTTATTTTATATTAGCTAACTACCTTAAAGAGAAATAGGAGTGTAAAGTAGATAAAGCAGTAAGAACTAAATAAAACTAATATAAAACTAAGCTAACCCTTAGCTAAAATACACCCTAACTAAGCTAGAGTAGCTCTATTACTATACTATTACTAAATGCTTTATAAATATAAAGACCTAGCACTTTAGGCTTATAATAGGGTATATAAAGGGACTTAGCTATAATTATAAATTATAGTTACTATTATTACTTATAACTACTATTATTTATTATACTACTATTTATAAAAGAAAGAAAAAATAAGAATAAAGAGAGTATTTAAAATAGACTTATATTAGCCCTTAGCTAATTCTATCCTTTTTAAGTCTTTTATAGTTGTTTAAAGGGGTAGGCTTTATTAGCTGCTTTTAAGGCTACTATAATTTGCTTTAAAAACCTTAGGCACTCCTTTTTAAAGTATATAGTTAAACTACCCCTACCTTTAGCTTAACCTTTCTCTATTCCTTTTTACTTAATTAGATTTTATACTACTTTTTATAAGCTATTATATTCTTTTTATATATATATTAGCACCTTAAGATTAGAAAGGGGCTAAGTTAGATTTATAGAGGTAGGGATAATACCTTTAATTGCTTTATTCTCTCTTACTTACTTCTCTTAAGCTATAAGCACCTTTTTAATCTTTACTTTATATAAAAAGAACCTCTTTAGCTATAAATATAGTTAAGCCTTAAATTAGCTTTAAAAGAAAATAACTTATAAAATAATAATTTTTACCCTATTTAGCATATTTATAGCAGAGTTTAGTAAAGTTTATAATTAAGTTAGCTATAGTACTATATTAAACCTAACTTAAATCTACTTACTTTTTTAATTAAGATAATCGTTTATAATCTTATTAAACTATATAAAGTAGGGATAGTAGAGCTAAGTATAGGCAACGCCCTTAAAGAATATTAGCCTTATATTAATATAGGACTAATAAAGGGACTTATTAGCTTTAAAAGAAGGTCTTTTTTATTTTTTTTATTAAGTATCTTTTAAGAGAAGAAGTTAGTAGAAATTAACTAAGGCTATAGTAGTCCTACTAAAATAGTATTAACTAAAGGGTAACTTATAAATAAAGGAAATAATTAAAAAGGAAAGAGAAAAAAGAGAAGGCTAAAGACTTAAAGAAAAAGCCTTTATTTATCTTTTTAGCTACTTACCTTTATATAACCCTACTACTAAACCTTATAGCTATTAGCTAGCTACTCTATTAATCTAAATTAAACTCTTTAACCTAAATAAAGGCTAAGTTAATGCCTTATTAACCCTAATAAGACTTTAGATTCCTTTATATTACTACTAAACCTAACTTATCCTCACTATTTAATAGCTTATATTAACTAAGGATAAGTAGAATAAGTAAGCTTAAGAGATTAGTTAATATAGTTTAACTTATACTAATACTAACTTAAAACCTTATTAGCTTCTATTAGTTCCTTAAGATTACTATTAATTAAATATAAATCTTACTTATACCTAAACCTTTCTATCCTACCTTCTAGTAACTACTACTATACTTAGCTTAGTAGGCAGCATACCTTACTTCTATAGCTAAGACTACCTTAGGACTTATATAGGCCTTAATAGATATATAAATACATAATATATAGGTTTTCCTCCTTATAATAAGGTTTTTTCTATATAAATTAGTAAGATAAGGTACTAAATAGCGGCTGCTACCAGCCGTCTAAGGTAATTTAATAAATAAATATAGTTTAGCCTATCTTTTATATTATAATTATTACTAGTAAAAACAAAGGGATTCTATAATTATTAAATGTTACTTACTAATATATACTAAAAGGTTTTATTCTATAATAAAGTAAGTAGCTGCTATTTTTATATTATCTTTAAGCTAAATAAGCGCTTTTACGCCTAGCTTTATAATAACTTAGTTAAATTTATAGCTTATACTACTATTAGGCTAATGTTAGCTTTAGTTATAATAGAGCTATACTATATAGTTAATAAGCTATATATATTAGATTCCTTTTAATAAAGTGTAAACTAACACCTTAGAGTATATAAGCTTATAAATAGAGAGATCTTTATAAGTAATATAGGCGTTCTATACTCTAAAGAAATTAGTAGGCTTTTAAGGCTTAGATTTATTATTTTTAAGTTATTAAAGTACTTATTTTTATATTAGGGGACTTTTTAGTGCTTTAAATCTCTTTATTTTATCTTTTTTTAAGTTTAAAATATAGGAATAAAGGAAATTAAGTAAAAGAGAGCCTTTAACTTAAAGTTTATAATATATAAGTATATAAGAGAAAGGGAAAAATAAAGGTATAAGGTATAGGTAAAGGAATTTTACTTTATTAGCTATAAAGGTAGAAAGTTAAGGGCAGCTTACTTTTCTCTTATTTTATAGCTTTAATAGTATATATAAAACATATAGTTTCTGCTACTACTTAGTTAATATAAGGGTTTAAGGTATAGTAGTAGTATATATAAGAGGTGTATAGAGTTCTATAATAGTTATAAGGGTTTTATTATAACTTTATAACTAAGTTAAGCTAGTAATTCTTTACTAAAAGATATAAGTTTTTTAAGCTAATATATAATATCTACTAATTCTTATCTTACTACTTATTCCCTCTATCCTTATAAGCCCCTTCCCTTTTCTATAAAAGCTTATAAAAAACTTATATAACTATATATTAGTAATTATATTTATAGTAAAGCTAATTAATTATATTTCTATAGTCTAAATATATAATCATGTTTAAGCTTAGCGTCCTTTTAAAGAGAAGAGGCTGCTAAGCCTCCCTTTATTAGCAGTTGTTCCTTTTATATATAGGCGTTTACGCTCTTATATATTAAGTTTTACTAAGCTAAATTAGTCTCTTATATATCTTACTAATGCCTTCCTAAGAGTTATTAAGTAAGTATCTTTTATATATACTCCTTTATTAATTAGGCTAAAACTTAATAGCTTTAGTATTAATACTAAGATAGTAGTATATTAAAGTAAGTGTAAGAATCTATAGCAGCCTTAAGATCTATTAAACTTATTTAAAGGAGCTGCTAAGTTCTCTTAATATTATTAAGTTAAGTGTCTATAGCTATATTATATTTTTTAATAAAGTCTATAATTTTTTTATAAAGAGAAGTTAACTTATATTTTTTATTATTTTCTATCCCTATTATATATATAATTTCTTTTGCAACCTTAACTATTTTATTAATTGCTTTATAAAGATCTTTAATTTCTTAATAGTATATATCTTATGTCTTTTATATAGTATAGGATATCGCTAATAACTAGTGGATTTACTCTTTAAGTCCCTTAGTTTAGCTATTAATATTAATTTAAAGGGCAACTTAGCTTATAGTATAAGAGTTAAGAGTATAGTTTACTATTCCCTTAAGATTATAGTAGTTTAGGATTTCTATAAGATTTATATAGTTTACTATAGTAAGGGAACCTACTATAGTGCTATTAATATAGCCTTATATATATATAAAGCAGACTCCTAGGACTTACTTATAGTTTAATAGCTATTTATCCTATTTTTTGCCTTACTAAGTCTTATTATTAAATAGAATACTTATAGCCTTTTTAAGGCTTTCTTTTATACTTTTAATTTAAAGGAGTTTAAATACTTCCTTATAAAGGGTTTTCTTCTTTTTTATTAAAGTAGCTAGCTTATTATTTACCTTTATAGCCTTACCTTTCTTTATATATTTAGTTTTAACGCTATTTTCCTCCTTTTTTTAAAGGGCTTTTACATTAAGAATGCTAAAGGTATTATATAGAGTGTTAAGCTATAGGTTATATACTAAGTGCCTTAATACTATAAAGACTTTATCTTTTATAATTAAAGCGCTATTAGTAGCAAACTTAGCACTATATATATATAAGGCATCTATATATATCTAATCCTTTTTTTAGTTAGTTTATATATAAAAACGCTAGTTAAGATAGTAGAAGTCTTTAGTAGATTTTAGTTTTTCTACCTTAATTACTTGCTTATATTCCTTATTTTCTCTAGCTTATTATTTATAGATTAGCTACTATTTAGCGTATTTTTCTATAGCTAGTCTATATTCTTCTTTATCTATATAGCCTAAAAGATATAGAAAATAGAGGCGTTTATGCTTTATAATTAAGTTAAGTGTTTTCTCTTTTATAAGGTATTAAATACCTATCTTAGTGTGTTTTTAGCGTTTAGCAGTAGTTTCTTATGCTAATGCTTTATAGTTTGTTTTAGCTACCTTAAAGCTATTATTACTATTCTTTAGTATATTATTTATTTCCTTATTATTTATATAGGAGGATTTATAGTGTTTAAGCCTAAGGTTAAGCCCTATATCTTTTAATACTTTATTTAGCCTTATAGAGAGGGTGGTAGCAGTATTATCTTAGTTATAGTTAGGTAGAAAAGTAAGGGGAATACCTAATTCTAAAGGGGATTAAGTATAATATTTAGGTTACCCTTATAATAGTTAAACACTAGTTTATTATTAAAGGTATCCTCTATTATTATAGTTAAGTTAATTAATAGATAGGGTAGTTTAGGCTAATATATTATTAGTAGTAAGCGTATAGGAAAGCTATAAAGGGTTTTTAGGATTCCTTATAATTACTAAATAATATACTAAGTAAAACTTATCTAAGGGTTTAGGATTCTATACTTTAAGAATTATTAAATTAAGGACTTCTATACTACTTTCTATATATTAATAAAGTATAGTATACTATTACTTTTATTAACTTTTATAATAGCTTAATTTAATGTAAGTAGAAGTTAGCCTATTTCTTATAATCTTTAGGAGTGCTATAGCATAAATATAGTTTTTTAAAGAATAAGGAAAATAAGGGTTTATATAGCAAATTTACTAATAGAATTAATAGAAATAAGGGCGTTAAGGAAAAAAGGGCAGAATGTAAAGTCTGTGTGCGCAGTAGGGTTATATATATATATATAAGGGCTAGCCTATAGTAAGTAAGGTAAGCCTAAAGTAAGAGGTAGTAAGGGACTATAACCTAAAGGTTATAGTCTTTTGTAAATATTATTAGCTTATAAGGGGTCCTTAGTTCCTTTTCTAATATTTATAGTAGTCTTTTTTTAATTATTATAAATTATAGCTAAAGTAAGGCCTTTTCTTTGTTTTTCCTTATTTTAGTTAATTAAATAGCGTTAAAGGTATTTATTTATTATTTCTTTAGCGTTTACTTATATATCTTCTTTTATAATCTACTAATTATCTTTTATAAAAAACTCTTTCTATTAAATAAGGAATTTTAACCTTAACTTACATTCCTTCTTATAAAAGAAGCGGACTTAGTAGTTATAAATTCTTTTAATCTCTTAATAGTTTCCCTTACTTAAACCTTTTAAGGCTATTAGTAAAGGTACTGCTTTCTCTTTATAAAAGAATTTAGCCCTTACTATAGTTTCTAAAGGTATACTACTAATACTACTAAATATATATAAGATTTTACTAAAATTTTAAGTTAAAAGAAATAAAGGTAAGACTTACTTTAGCACCTTATAAGGCTTAGCTTATTATAGTAACTATTTTTTCTTAGGTTTTTTAGGTAGCTTATAGTTTATATAAAGGTGTAAGTAAACTATATTACTAATATAAATATCTATAGGCTTATGCTAAGAATTATATTAAATCTTAAAGAGAGCTACTACTACTATTATAGTATATTTAGCTTCTTATTAATATAGCTTTCTAAACACTACTAAGTTATTATCCTTAGGGTTAAATTCTATTTCTCCCTTTTTATATAGAAGATTAAGAACTAATAATAGCTTTAGCCTAAATACTAGCTTATATAAAGATATACTAATTAAGGCAGCTATTATATTATTAAGGTAGTGTTAAAGAGCTAGTAGTAGAGTAACTTATAAGATATTAAGGTTAGTTACTATATAGAATTAAATTATAATAATTACTATTTAGTTCTTTCTTTCTACTACTTTATTTATTTATAAGTAGTATACTATAAATATAAGGAGCTTCATATTAATTAAGTAAAAGAGCCCTATCTTTAGTTTTAAAATAAATTTAGAATTATAGTTACTAATAATTTCCTTAAGTAAGCCTTAATTTAAAAAATATAAGCCTTAAAGTAGTAACTTAGCTTAGTTTGCTACTATATATATCTTATACCCTAAAATAAGGATAGTTTTCTTACTAAATAAGTAATTAATAGGGTATAAGATATTAAAGGTGCTAAATCCCTTTATAAACTATACTAAATTTGCTAAGAGCACTTTTAGTATATCTATAATAAAATTTAAGGATATTATATAGAAGGGAGTAGGCTTAACTTATAAAGGCCTTATTTCTTTTAAAGCCTTATTTTAAAGGACTAAATTTTCTTAATAAATAGAGTAATATATAATATAGTTATAAATTTAAGAGCTTATTTATTAGAAATACACTACCTTAAGCTCTTTAACTATTTATTTAATACTAAAGTAGTAATAGTTATTATAGACTATTATAAGTATATTTTTAATATAAGAGTAAGGAATATATAATTTATAGTATCCCTTTAAATTCTAGTAATAGAGCAATTTGTTATTAAAAAGGTTCTAACTATAAAGCGGAATTTAAGGGCATTTATAACTAAGTTTTCGCTAATTTTATTAGTAGTCCTTAATGCCCTTTATAATTTAGCTATACTTTATATTATATAGGTACCTTATTAAAATAGCTTCCTTTAGCTTATTATTAATTATTACTTTTACTAACCCTTTTTTTTTAAAATATATATAGGCATTTAATTTATTAAAAGTACTAAGACTAGCTACTTTTTAGTAGCTTAACTTAATTAAAAGCCTTAAGAGAGCGTTAGGGACTATATTTAAGGTCTTAGGGATATATATAATATAGAGGTTAAATTATAAGAGATAGTTTATAACTTTTACTAGCTTTAAGTTAGCTTTATCTAAATCTATTATTATTAGTAAGGTATATTAAATAATTCCCTTTACTAAAGTATAATTAATTATAATATTAACTAAGTTTATATTAGATTACGCTATTTTACGCAGTTTTTGCAAACCTTATGCAATTATAGCAACTTTTACCTCTATTAATCTATAGCGCTTCTTAATAGATAAAGTAGGCCTTAAAAGAAAGGCAATTAGTGATAGTTTATTACTATTTATATTCTTTAGGGATACTAAAACTATCTTAGTCTATAGCTAATTAAAAAGTATATAAGCTAAATCCTTCCTTATATATATTAACTTTTAAGAAGAGTAGCTTTACTAAGTTATAGTGCTATAATAGCAACTTTATATAGAGTAGCTCTTAAAGCTATAGGAAAGCCTTATTTTCTTTATTAGTTAGTTTAAAAGCCTTTATTTTTATTACCCTTTTCCTTACTTACTTAAAGGATTCTTATAGAATCTTATTCTTTTCTTTAATATTCTATAGTAAGCTTATTTTCCTCTCTTATAGTAGTTATATATAAATATTAAACTAAAGGACCCCTGCTTAAAGGAATCCTACTATTCTAATAAAGGTTTTAAGGTCTACTAATATCTTAGGTATTTAAAGATATTTAAAAGCCTTTACTTTATTATTTATATTAGTATATCCCTTAGAATTTATAATAAAACTTAGTAGCTAAATTAAGGAATACTTAATAAAAACTTCTTTACTATAATATATAGTTAACACTTCTTAATAATATTAAGAATAATTATAAGGTAGCAAAGGTAATCCTTAAGAGTGTTAGAGAAAATAGCAATATTATTAATATAAACCTAAATAAAATCACTATATTTATAGAATTAATAGTTTATAAAACATAAGGTATATGTTAGTAAGTTCTTATAACCTTATATTATAATATAAGAGACTTCTACATCTTTTTTTAAGATTATTACTATTTTACTATAGTAATCTCTATAAATAAGTAACTAATTAAAGAAACCTAAAGTGTTAAGTAAGGCTATCTACTTTTTTCCTTAAGTATTACTTATAATATTACTTTAGTTTAGTAAGGGATAGATATTTAGAATAGCAATACTATTAATAGGTTTTATATTAAAAACTATATATTCTTTATATTCCTTATTAATATCTTACTATACAATAAAACTAAGGCATAGATATAAAGCCTTTTCTCCCCTACTTAGGTATAATATCTTACTAACTTTATGCTTTTTATTATTAATTTTATAGAATTTCTTAAAGTCCTTAATATTTAGGTTATATACTTAAAGGGTTTTAATTTAGTACTACTAACTATTAATAAAATTAATATATATCTTTTTCTTATTTAATATAAAAACCACGCCTTTATTATAGTAGATATTATATTTATTAGTAAGTTTAATAAGCTTAGTAGTAGCTTTAAAGTTTATATTTATAATCTTAACACTATATATATTTTTTATAAAAGGGATATTATTAAGGTATAAGATACTATAGGATAGTATACTACTATCTACTATCTTTAGATTAAGGTCTCTATCTTCTTCTAAAGTAGTCTTATTAAACATTCTATAAGCTAAGGTATTAATATTTACTTTTTATAAACTACTTTCTTTAATAATAATATTAGTACTATAAAAGGTAGGAAACTTAAGAATATTATTTACTATAAAGTAGAAGTCTATAGCGCTAGCGCCTTTTAATATTCTAAGTTATTGTTAGGTGCTAATATATAGGGGTTTATTAGAAGAGTTTAATTTTTACGCTATAGTTATATATAAAGTTTATAATAATTAGCAGCTTTAGTATAAGTTTTTTTATAACATTAGTAGTTACTATAAAATAGCTAGAAATCTATATGCCTCTTACTTCTCTTAAGATATAGAAGTTAAAAGTTACTGTCTTTATAATATAAAATAAAGAATTTATACTATTTATTAGTTTTAGGTCTTAAGAGCCCTATTTAATATTATAACTGTTGGTCCGGCTGGTATTATATATAATAAAAAGGGTGATAGAAAAGGGTCTAATTTAGCTTGTCTATAAAGGTTCTAAGCTAGCTTAAAAGGTTAGAAAAGGCAGGAAAAGTAGTGTTATTATTAGCTTACTTTTCCCCTTAAGTGTAGCCCTATCTTTATAAGGATGCACCTAATAGAAGCGCTACTCTTACTTCTATTAATCTACTAAGCTATACTAAGGTTCTTCTATAAGAGGGTAATTCTAATACTTATAAATTCTCTTTTTTTTAAAGAAAAGGAATTACTTAAAGAGTAGCCTAAAAAATAAATAAAATTTAAAGTATTTACTTCTATAAGAACGCCTTTAATTAGTTAGCTTTATACTAAACTAATCCTAAGCTGCTTTAACTATAGAAAAATACTATATATATATAACCCCCTTAATCCTACTTATTAAGCTGCTTCCCTTTTAACCTATCCTTTTACTTATATTCTAGCTTTATTTATATTAATAAAACCCTTAAAAGCCTTATTTAGCATTACCTTTATTATTAAGTCTATAATATTATCTTCTCTATTAATTTAATAAATCTCTATAATCTCTTCCTACTTATATAACTATTAAAGGGCTATAATATTAATTATAAGCCGCTTTTCCTTTATTATTTCTAACTTTATAAAGCACTTATATAGCAAAAAAGAATCTATATAGATAATTATTAGTATTTGTAAAATTTACAACTTCTTAGCAAGTATATTTAATATAGTATCTACTATATAGGTAATATTAGCGCCTTATACTATTCTATATAGCTTTAATATAAGAGCACTTCTTATAACTCTCTTACTTTTTATTAAGCTATATATAATAATATTGCTATAGAGCTTAAATTTAGCATTAGTATTATTCTTTTTTTTATTACTAAGGATTATTATAAAGCTAATTTATAAGCTTAAGTCTTTATTATTTATAAAGAAACTATTAATAAAAATATATAAAGCTGCTAATTAAAGCTTAAGTAAAATATATTAAATTCCTTATTTAGAATTATTAATTTACTACTAGATTCTTTTATTAAGCTTATTTATATTAGTTTACTTAAAGTCTTAGACTTATACTATAATTAAAAGGTTTAAAGCAGCTTTAAGTTAATAGATTATTAAGATATATACTTTATAAGCTTATTACTTTATATATTCCACCTTTATGCTTAGCTTATTAGTTTTAACTATTATAAGCTTATTACTTTAACCTTTCTATCTAACTTTTATACTCTTATCTTTATATTATAAAAGAATATAGCTATTAAAGACAAAGGGTTCTTTAAATATTAGCCTTTACTTTAGTTTAGTAGTATATTTAGCGTTTTTTAACTTAGCTTCTTCTTTCTTAAAAAATATATTATTACTAAGGCTAAGGGTGTTATTAGTTTATATCTTAATAATGCTAAAATCTAGGTTCTTATTTAAAGTAATTAATAAGTATAGGTTATAGCTTAAAGTTATTATTATAAGCTTTTCTTAATAGTGCTTTATATAGGTTACTTACTAATAAGTGCCTACCTTAGCTATTTTATAAAGCAGCTTAATTACTTCTATAATTATATTAGTAGGATATAAATAAGTAATTTATTAAGGCAACCTTATAATAATTAGCCTATTAAGTGTAGTCTAAGACTATATATAAGCTTATATAATATCTTAAATCTATAAAAAAATATTTTCTTTTGCTAATAATAGTGCTAATACTATAATAAGTTATTAGCTAGCTTATTAAATTATTAGTAACTATATAAGAATTATATCTTTTCCTCTATTACTATACCCTTAAATAACTAGCCTTAATTTTTTATAAAGCTTATTAATACCTTTTCCTTTTACCTTTTAAACTATATAAGAGTTAAAAAGGTAGTAATTTCTATATTTTTCTAGGTTAAAAGTAATAAATCTAAAGACTTTATAAGATAATAAGGTATTAACCTTTTTTTTATTAAACTTAATAAAGGGCTTACCTTTATTAGTTATTTTGCCTTCCTTTTTAAGGTTTATTATAAGCTAAAAATTATCCTTTTCCTTAATAGTTAAAAAGGTAAAATCCTTAGTATTATCCCTATAGTTATTTCTAATATATATAATAGCTACTATTTTCTTAATCTTATTCCTTAGTGCCTTCCCTTCTTCTTTCTTTTATATACCTCTCTTTTTTAGGTTTTACTATAGTAGTATCTTAGAGTTAGTAGGTAAGGGGTATAAGATATACTTAATACCTTCTTATCTTACTAACTATAACTATAGTAAACTAATATAAGGGATATTATCTTAATATCCCTTACCTTTCTAGTTTATAACTTACTAACCTATAGTATTATTTACTATAAGCTCTTTATACCTCTATTAAAAAATAATATAATTATACTAAAGATAGCAGTTCTTTATAATATTAATTATTATAGGCGCTTAAAAGGCACCTTAAGGCTGCCCTTTACCTATAATAATTATTACTATAAGAACTTTATAGTAATACTATTCCTTTATAATAGTAATTACTATAGGTATATAAAAGGCACCTTTAAGCTGCCCTTTACCTATAGTAATTATTACTATAAGGACCTTAATAATAAATATATTTATTATCTTCTTAATATTATCTCTTAAGATTCTTAATATAGTAATTATTACTATAAGGACCTTTTTTAGTTATTCTCTTTCTCTCTTTATAGATAGTATTATTATAGCCTCTTTAGCTTATATTAAGGGCAACTTTATTCTCTTATAAAGTTCCTTCTCTTTTTTATTTACCTTCTTCTCTTTTTTATTTATCTTTACCTTTTTTTTATTCTCTTTCTCTTTTAATATATTAATAACCCTATTATTATTAGTTAATTCTATTATATAAGGCTTTATAACTATACTTTAAAAGTTTATAAAGCTATTAAGCATTACTATAGTATAAGTCTTATTATTTATAGCTAGTAACTTATAAGAACTATATTAACTACCTTTCTTACGCTATACCCTTATATTAGATTATAATAGCAGCTTATAGGTTAGAAAAGTATCTAGCCTATTGCTTATATATAATATATTATAAAGTTACTGCTTTATAAGATATTTATAAGCTTTATTAGTAGCTTTATAGAGAATTATAGCTCTTTAGGTTATTAAGAGGCTTAGGGCTAATTTTATTATTATCTATAGATATATTTTAAACACTAATAGGGTTAGTATAAAGCTATTAGGTTTAGTAGAGTTATTAATAGCTTTAATAGCTATTTATAACCTTTAGCTTAGTATAAAAAAGTTACTAAACTTAGCCTTAATAATATTATATACCCTCTTTAATAAAGCGCAATAGCATTTAACCTTCCTTACACTATTATAAGCTTTAATAAAGACTTTACTTATATTAATAGCTATTAACTATACTAAGTAGCAGAATTCTATAGAAGTAAATGCTTTTTTAGTATTATAAATTATTTAGTTTAAAGGCCTAAGATATATATTAATTTAATATTCTTTAAAGGCATTCTAAATATTATATACCTTTTGCTTCTTTAAATTAAAGAAACGTATAGCTTAGAATAAGGTTATAGCATTAATAATATATAGGATAGGTTTATTATTAATTTAGAGGATATTAATAATAACTTTATAGTTAAATTTATAGTTCTCTTTTAATATAAATTTAAACCTACTAAGAGATTTACTATAAAGTTAACACTAATAGCATTTATAGGTTAGTTTTTTAATAATTTCTATAGTTATATCTTCGCTAGCTTATTGTAGTAGCTAGCTTAATTATATAATAAAAGGGGACTTTTAAGGTTAAAACTTTTCGCGAATTTGCCCGCACCGCAACAGCGCTGCGGAATCAACTTTAAACCGCTTAAAAAGTTAATAAAACGTTTTATTAAGCCTGTTTACCCCCCTCTTTAATACTATATTAGTCCTAGAGTGTAAGTATAATAAATAGTGTAATACTAATAAATATTAATACTAAGAATTATAGCCTTTTATAGAGTTACTACTACTTAAATATAAGGGCTAATAATAATAATAATATAACTGCTATTTAAGTTAATTCTAAGCTTATTATAAGTTAAAATAAAGCACTAGCACACTTATATAAGGATTATAATAAGATTATTAAGCTATTTAATATAGGCTTATTAAAAGAGATTTAGGACTTCTACCTCTTTTACTTAAATATAGAAATAATATATACTTACTATAGCATTATTAACACCTTTAAACTAGTTATAATAAAGAACATTAAAAAAACTATTAAAAAGGCTATTAAAAAGGTAATTTAGCTTAAGACTAACTTAGAAACCTCTTAGGCTTTTATTATAGCTTATAAAATAACTACTATTATTAATATAGCTCTCTTTAGCTAAGAATCTATCTATTAGCTAATTACCTTAGTAGTGCTACTTTAGGTATATTATAAAGTCTTTATTAAAGGGCCTTTTATTAATAAGCTTTTTAAAACTAAGTCCTTAAAAGATATTATTACTATTATTAATATAGCTATTAATACTAAATATATTATAGCTATAAGGCGCCTTTATAATAAGAATACTATTATAATATTTAGGAGCTTAGCTAAACCATATTTAATAAGTAAGAACTAAGTTTAATATATATTTAAACTAAATATAACCCTTTAATACTAAGTATTTAGTATAATTATTAAGAGATTTCTTAACTACCTTTATTAAAACTAATTAAAAAAAGATATTATATAGGCTCTTACTATTACTAATAGCCTTAGGATAGTTAGAGTTATAACTTAAAAACTATATAGCACCTTTAATAAAGCTTCCTTTATTATAGGTATTAATAAAGTAAATATAGCTAACTACTTATACTAAGTTAGGGTAGTTTTTAAAGCTAAGATATTTAATATTAAACTATATAATAATACTATTTACCTTAAATAATACTATAAATACTATAAATTTAGCTATATTATAGTATACTATAAGGCTACCTTAAGGTGTAACTACTATATAGCTAATTAATATAAGAAGAGAGAATAATTATACTTAGCCCTTATAGGTAATATTTATAAATATTATCTTAACTACTTTAGTAAGTACTTAGCTTAGTCCTAACTTTATATTATAGTAAATAAGTAATAAATATAAGCTAAGGTAGCTTACTTAATAAAGCTATATACTTTTACTATTCTAAATAGTATAGAATAAAAAGGTTAAACTAAAGTTAAAAGCTATAGCTATTATAAAAGAGTAAGTAGCTTTATAGCTTAAGAGAAGTTGCCTTAAAAATAAGTTAGGCGCCTTAAAGAGAGTAAAAACTAAACTACTAAGGTATAACCTTTTTTATTAATATTAGTAATTTAGTAATATAGTATAATAAATAACTATCTAAGCCTTTAACCTATCCTTGCTAAGGGGCTAGCTAAATATAGTAGCTAACCTATTACCCTTCTATAATAAAGGTATTATATTAGAATATATAGAAGAAGACACACTTAGTATATATAATACTAAGCGCTTAGCCTAAAACTAATATAGTAGTAATATAAAAACTATATAATTCTAATTAATTACCCTTTACCCTAAGCTTAGGCTACTACTAACTTATTATATATAAAGGTAGAATAGCTATATATATATATTATAAATATAGCCTTAAATTATAAATAATTTAGTATAAAATAGATTAATACTCTATTACCTTATAAGATATAAAAATCTACTTTATATACTTCTTTAATTTTAAATATAACTAAACTATACCTTTATATAAACTTATATTAGCCTTCTTAAGGAATTAAACTATATTTATTAAAGATTTTAACTAATACTACCTACTATAAAATAAGTATAAATATACCTTTTTAAGCTATAATACGCTTTTAATACTTATAACTTAATAGTAACTTAAGCTTATTACCCCTTAAAGTAAAATAACTTAATAAACCTAAGGCTAATAAAGTAATATAATTAACTATACTTAAGCTACTCTTAACTTATTTATTAAGTTTATTAAAGGCTTTAACCTAAATAGGTCTAACTATATTTTATAGCTTATTTATATTAAAATAGAAATATATTAACTAAAAAATAAAAACCTTAAGTTTAGCTAAGTATTTATAAATAATAATATAGCATTTAATAAGGCTATATATTAGCTTTATTATAACTATTTTAAGGAGCTATTAAATACTTTTAAAGAGATTAACTTATTTATAAATTAGTTAATAAATAAGCTTTAGTAAATTACTAAAAAATTAACCTTAAAGAACCCTTAAGATAGGCTTTATTAATAGCTATAATAAAATATAAAAGTTAAGAAAGTAGTTTAAAAGATAAAGAAAGCTTAATATTATTAAAAAGTAATTAAAACTAATATAAATTAGTAAACTATTACTAAAATAACTAAGACTTAATTCTAAGTAGTTTATAAAAAGTAATATAATACTTAAAAATACCTTACTTAGTTAGTAACTATTAAGTAGCTTATTTTATAGAAACTAAAATAATAAATATATCTTTATAGCAGCCTTTTCTTTAATACTTAATAGGTACTAACCTTACTTTAAAGTAAGGGTAATATAACCTTTTAAGTATATTTTTATAGTAAAAAAGTAGTAGTATTTATAGAATAGTTTTTCCCTTTATTTTATACTTATATTAATAATATACTAAAAGACTTAGGAGCCTACCTTAATACTATTATATTTTTAAACTTAAAAAAATTTAATAAAGATAAAATTTATATAATTATAAAGCATTTAATTAGCTAAAAAGTACTTAAACTTAATAAGCTTTTAATAAGGTTTCTTAAAATATATAGTAAGCTACTAGCCTAAATACTAATATATTTACTTAATACTTATTACTAAATTAAGCACTACTTAGCTTTATTTTAAAAGGTAAAAGTAGTAATACTATAAAAACTAAGAAAGTCCTTTTAAAAGCTTTAATAAGCTAAAGCTTAAAAGCTAATATTACTTTTAAGTGTTATAAATAAGGTTTTAAAAGTAGTAGTAGTAACTTAAATTACTTATATAGCTAAAAAGGGAGGCGCTCTTTTTAATATATAAATAGAAAATAAAGCTAATAAGTTAATAAAGGTAGCACTTAGTATTTTTACTAAAGCTATATATATAATATAATATTATAGCAAAACTATATTACTCTTTTAGCTAAATATCTCTATAGCTTTTAATACTATATACTACTATTAACTTATATATATAATAATATCCTTAAGCTTTTATAAGTAAATAGTAGTGTAAACTTAAGCCTTTATAGCTATTAAAATAGTATATCTTTACTTTAAGGGTAAGGCTATTAATATTATACTTATAACTATTAAAGTTTTATAAAGTTCCCTTATCTCCTTTATACTATTTCTTTTATATATTACCTTTTTTTATATTAAGCTATAGTTAATTAATTTTATATTAATTCTAAGGTTCTTAAATAATATAAATATTCTTATATATAAATATATAATAAAGAATAACTAAGCTTAACTTAAGTAAGCTTAAAAGGTTTACTAAAATTAGTTTACTAAATTAAGCTTAAAGTTTTACTTATAAAAGAGTAAACTTATTTACTTTATTAAATACTACTAACTAATAATAATCTTAGTTTAACTTAAAAATACTACTATTTAGCTTATTTAGTTTACTTACTTTTTTAAGGTATAGGTATATAAAAAGCTTTAATAAAAGGCTTATTAATTTAAAGTTATAAAAAAACTAGCTTAATAATAACTTACCTTTACTATAGTCTTAGTGTTAATATAAAGGTGCCTTATATAAAATATAAGAATCCTTTATATATAGGTTATTTAGAGCTTAGTTATATATAATATAGAAATATATTATACCTTAATAAGCTATAAAAGGGTTACTAAAGGTATAGCTAAAAAGTTTAAAAAAAAAGTAACTTTACTATCTTTAGATTATTATAAATGCTTATAAAGCTATACCTTAAGCCTTAATAAAAACTAAAGTAGCTATATTACTTATTAACCTTTACCTTAACTTTTAAGTATAATACTTTTATAAGTAAATTAAAGTAAATAGTATAATAAAGAAAATTTAAGGCATTTATATAGTAATTATAACTTAGCTTTAATAAAAATATTACTAGCGCGCTTACTAAGGCCTTAAACTAGCCCCTTTTATACTCTTTTAACACTACCCCCCTTATACTTTAATAGACTTAACCCTACTAAAAAGCTAAAATAAAAATAAGTAAATAAATAGTATTAAAAAAGAGCTATAATATATATATATTAGCTCTACTATACCTTTATAATAGCTAAGTAAAACTTTAACTTTAGAATTATATAAAAGCTTATATAGTTATATAGGCTTCTTAATAAGTATAAGTTATTTATTTTTATATAAATATATATAAAAAAGATTAAGCTTAAATCCTTTTTTTATAACTAATATATCCTTAGTATAAACTTATCTATTTACTACTATTAGCTTAACTTTAAAAACTATTACTATATTATTTTAAAATATTTAAAGTATAATTATTTATAATTTATTTAAGCTTAAGGTACTACCCCTTTAGAATTATAAAGATATTTAAGTTGCTTTTAATATACCTTAGTTTATAAGCTTCTTTAATAGGTAAATACTAAAGATTAATTATATTCTTTATTTTATATTAACTACTTACCTTAAAGAGAAATAAAAGTATAAGGTAAATAAAGTAGTAAAAACTAAATAAAACTAATATAGAACTAAGCTAACCTTTAGCTAAAATATACCTTAACTAAGCTAAAGTAGCTTTACTATTATACTATTACTAAATACCTTATAAATATAAAAAGCTAGCACCTTAAGCCTATAATAGGGTATATAAAGGGACTTAGCTATAATTATAAATTATAGTTATTATTATTATTTATAACTATTATTATTTATTATACTACTATTTATATAAAAAAAGAATAAAAAAAAGAAAGTACTTAGGCTAAACCTATATTAGCTCTTAGCTAATTCTACCTCTCTCTTAGGTCTTTTATAGTTACTTAAAGAGGTAGTCTTTATTAGCTACCTTTAAGGCTATTATAATTTACTTTAAGAACCCTAAGCACTCCTTTTTAAAGTGTATAGTTAGGCTGCCCCTACTGCTAGCTTAACCCTTCCTTACCTCTATCCCCTTCTACTTAATTAGATTCTACACTGCTTTTTATATACTATTATATCCCTTTTATATAAATATTAGTGCCTTAAGATTAAAGAGGGGCTAAGTTAGACTTATAAAGGTAAGGATAACGCCTTTAGTTACCTTATTCTCTTTTACTTATTCCTTTTAAGCTATAAATACCTTCTTAACCTTTACTTTATATAAAAAGGACCTTTTTAATTATAAATATAATTAAGCCTTAAGTTAGCTTTAAAGGGAAATAACTTATAAAATAATAATTTTTACCTTACTTAGTGTATTTATAGTAGAGTTTAATAGAGTTTATAATTAAGTTAGCTATAGTACTATATTAAACCTAACTTAAATTTACTTACTTTTTTAATTAAGATAATAGTTTATAATCTCTTAAAACTATATAAAGTAGGGATAGTAAAGCTAAGTATAGGTAGCACTCTTAAAGAATATTAGCTTTATATTAATATAAAACTAATAAGGGGACTTATTAACTTTAAAAGGGGGTTGTTTTTCTTTCTTTTATTAGGTATTTTCTAAAAAGAGAAGTTAGTAAGAATTAACTAAAACTATAATAGTTTTATTAAAATAGTATTAACTAAAGGGCAACTTATAAATAAAGGGGATAATTAAAAAAAAAAGAGGAAAAATAAAAGGCTAAAGATTTAAGAGAAAAGCCTTTATTTATCTTTTTAGCTACCTATCTTTATATAACTCTACTACTAAACCTTATAGCTATTAGCTAGCTACTTTACTAATTTAAACTAAACTCCTTAATTTAAATAAAAGCTAAGTTAATACCTTATTAACCTTAATAAGACTTTAGATTCTCTTATATTACTATTAAACTTAACTTATCCCTTACTATTTAATAGCTTATACTAATTAAAAATAAGCTAAATAAGTAAGCTTAAAAGATTAGTTAATATAGACTAACTTATACTAATATTAACTTAAGACCTTATTAGCCTATATTAGTTCCTTAAGACTATTACTAATTAAATATAGATTCTACTTATACCTAAACCTTTTATTTTACCTTTTAATAACTACTACTACACTTAGCTTAATAAGTAGTGCACCTTACTTTTATAGCTAAGACTACTTTAAGGCTTATATAGGCCTTAGTAAATATATAAATATATAGTATATAGGTTTTCCTCCTTACACTAGGGTTTTTTTTATATAGATTAGTAAGATAAGGTACTAAATAGTAGCTGCTACTAGCTATCTAAGGTAATTTAATAAATAAATAAAGGAGTCTATACTAAAAATATATTAGTTATATAACAAGGATTAAAGTTTAATCTTCTTTATATATATTTATATAAAAATAAATAACTTATATTTATTAAGGGGCTTATATAAGTATATAAGCTTTTATATAGTTCTAAAGTTAAGGTTTTACTTAGCTATAATAAAGGTATATTAAAGCTAATATACTTATATTATAGCTCTCTTTTAATACTATTTATTTACTTATTTTTATTTAAGTTTTTTAGTAAGGTTAAGTTTATTAAAATATAAAAGGGAGTAGTAATAAAAAAGTATATAAAAGGCTAGTTTAAGGCTTTAATAAGTATATTAATAGTATTTTTAATAAAGCTAAGTTATAATTACTATATAAGTGCCTTAAATCTTCTTTACTATACTATTTACTTTAATTCTTTTA
This sequence comes from Claviceps sorghi, assembly GCA_018360135.1. Taxonomy (NCBI): domain Eukaryota; kingdom Fungi; phylum Ascomycota; class Sordariomycetes; order Hypocreales; family Clavicipitaceae; genus Claviceps; species Claviceps sorghi. Next base: position 13,055 of record SRPV01000026.1, on the reverse strand, counting down.
TAAAAATATTATACTTAAAAATTAAAATAAAGATTAATAGGTAAAATAGCTACTTTAGTTTTTATTAAAGCTTAAGGTATAGCTTTATATATACTTATAACTACTTAAAAATAATAAAGTTACTTTTTTTAAATTTTTTAGCTATACCTTTAGTAACCCTTTTATAGCTTATTAAGGTATAATATATTCTTATACTATATATAACTAAGCTTTAAATAACTTAAGTATAAATAATTCTAATATTTCTTGTAAAATATCTTTATATTAATACTAAAACTATAGTAAAAGTAAGTTATTATTATATTAGTTTTTTTATAACTTTAAATTAATAAGCTTTTTATTAAAGCTTTTTATATACTTATATATTAAGAAAAAAAATAAACTAAATAAGCTAAATTATTATATTTTTAAGTTAAACTAAGATTATTATTAGTTAATAGTATTTAATAAAAGTAAATAAGTTTATTTTTTTATAAATAAAACTTTAATTTTAACTTAATAAACTATTTTTAATAAATATTTTATACTTACTTAAGTTAGGCTTAATTATCCTTTATTATATATTTATAAATAAAAATATTTATATTATATAAGAACCTTAAAATAAGTATAAAATTAACTAATTATAGCTTAATATAAAGGGGAGTAATATAAATAAAAAATAGTATAAAGGAGATAAGGAAACCTTATAAAACTTTAATAATAATAAAGAAAGTATTAATAGCCTTACCTTTAAAGTAAAGATATATTATTTTTATAGTTATAAAGGCTTAGGTGTTATAGTTTAGCCTAATTAGGCCATCGCGAGTGTTAGGCACAGACATACCAGTCTCCCGGATCCCTTGCCAGCTGTGCTAGCTGTAAGCTAGGCAAAAGGATATATATTAATTAGAGTTATAGGTCTCTAATTAATTAACACTTATATTACTAGTTATATGCTAGGGGTAGCAGCTGCTTATTAGCTATAAGGTACTAAGTTAAAGACTTAATCTATTATATAGCTCCCTACTTAAGTCTTTATAATAACCTACTAAACCTATATATACCCTATACCCTCTTAGCAATACTTATATATCCCCTAAGAACCTACTCTTACCTTATTAGCTTAAGCTAAGCTAGAACTTAAACCTATAATCTTAAACTTTAATTAACTATTATAGTTTAGCCTAATTAGGCTATTATAAGTGTTAAGCATAGATATACTAATCTCCTAAATCCCTTGCTAGCTACGCTAGCTATAAGCTAGGCAAAAGGATATGTATTAATTAGAGTTATAGGTCTTTAATTAATTAATACTTATATTGCTAGTTGCACGCTAGGGGTGGCAGCCGCCCGCCAGCTGTAAGGTACTAGGTTAAAGACCTAGTCTATTATATTAGGTTTATATTGCTATTTACTTAAAAAAACTTAAAAAGATTATAATATATATAAGCTAATAGTAGTATATAATATTAAAGGCTATAGAAATATTTAGTTAAAAGAGTAATATAGTTTTACTATAATACTATATTATATATATAGCCTTAGTAAGGATATTAAATACTACTTTTATTAACCTATTAGCTTTATTTTTTATTTATATATTTAAAAGAGCGCCTCTTTTTTTAGCTATATAAGTAATTTAAGTTACTATTATTACTTTTAAAACCTTACTTATAATACTAAAAAGTAATATTAACTACTAAGTATTAGCTTATTAAAGCTTTTAAAAGAACTTTTCTAGCTTTTATAGTATTATTACCTTTACCTTTTAAAATAAAGATAAGTAGTATTTAACTTAGTAATAAGTATTAAGTAAGTATATTAATATATAAGTAAGTAGCTTATTATATACCTTAAAAAACCCTACTAAAAGCTTATTAAGCTTAGGTACTTTTTAATTAGCTAAATATTTAATAATAGTATAGATTTTATTCTTATTAAATTTCTCTAAGTTTAAGAACGTAGCAGTATTAAGGTAAGCCCTTAGGTCTTTTAGTATATTATTAGTATAGGCGTGGGATAGGGGGAAGAACCGTTTTACAAACGCTGCTGCCTTATTATATTATATATTACTTAATATAAAACTACTATATAATATACTCTTAAAACCTTATACTATTAGCTAATATAAATATTAATTAACCTTAAGTTAAACTATATTTAAACACTCTTTTTTATATATTTAAACTATATATTTCTAATATATAACTTATATATACTTATAATATTAATACTTTTAAAGCCTTTTTAGTAACTATAGCTATTAATTTAGCTAATAGTATACTATATTTTATATAATAAAACTAATAAGGCCTTATTATAAGCCTTTAATAAAGAAGAAATATATAATAATATATAAGTTTTCCTCCTAATTCTAGGGTTTTTCCTATATAAATAACTAAGCAGAGGTACTAGGAAATAGCTCCTAAGTTATCTAGAGTAGTTAATAATATAATACTTAAAAAAAGATCTTAATATCTCCCCTTTAAAGCTAATAAGTTCTTTTATTAATCCTATATTAGTATAAAGCTAATATTATTTAAGGGTGCTGTCTATGCTTAGCCCTGCCGCTTATGCTTTACGTAATCTAAGGACATTATAAAGCGTTATTATAACTAAAAGAGTGAGTCTATCTAAGTTAGGCCTATTGCTATAAAGTATATACTAAGTGCTTTAGTATTATAAAGACTCTATTATTTATAATTAAAGCCTTACTAGTAGTAAACTTAGCACTATATATATATAAGGTATCTATATATATTTACTAAGGGTTCTAATGCTACTAAAGAACCGAGGAATCCTGTGATGCTTAACAAATATAATACATACATACATACATTAAGTACTAGGCGTTTTCGCACACCTACAGGTGTGGTGCGGAAACCCCGCTTCTCCGCGCCACTAAGTTGATGCGAGATCCCGGGTGGTAAAGGAGGGGCACGTCCAACAAGGCAAAGATTGCCTCCTGGTCCGGCGATCTCGTACTTGAGTATTAAGCGGTCCATCTGAATTCTTTTACTCGTGTTGGCATCTAATTCTTTCATCACTTTATCTTGGGGCAATACCGATGCCAATAGTCTTTCCCACGCAAGTCCGTATTTGATAATGGCTGCAAACTCGACAGACGACACGATATTGGATGCCCTTCGCGACATTCAACAAAGTCAGACACAATTGTTGGCTCAAGTTGAGGCTTTGACAGAAAGAGTAAATGCTTCAGAGTCCATTATCGCTTCCCAAGCTCCCGAAGTGGTTGATTTCGACGCGTCATGTGCTATATCGACCTCAGAGGCTATCCATGAAGACTCCAAGGAAAGCAAGACTGTCGTAATGTCGGCGGTTCCTGCTCCAAGCTCACGGTCTCACCTAGCATCCCGCATTGTCCTCACGTAAGGAATGAACCACACAATTTGAAGAGGCTAGAAAGTGCAGCAACTTACAGCCTTTTAGAACATATCCAAAGCAAACTGGAATCAATCCGATGGCAATGAATTGGGGTAACCCCGACCCTTTGAAACGCGGTCCGGTCGTAGTGTCTCGATCACCATCCACTATAAGACGTCGCAATGGTTTGTAGTCAACGTGAATACCGATGATGGAACAAAATAGGATACTAACCGCGGCACAGCTATTGGAGGTCAGCTAAAACCTTGTATTTCTTATGACTATATTCTAATTCGCTGCCACGTGTTTTTCTTTTATTAGCCCAGTGAGTGTTTGAGTAAACCGCGAGCTCAGAAGCCACATTGACCAAACCTAGTGGAGGTTCTTACGCCATTTATTATGCTCTAGCCGTCGCAAGCAAAGAGCTCAATACTGACCACAGGTGAGCAATTAACCTACAAATATAGAGCTTCTCATGACTCACAGCATTCGGGCGAAGGCCTGATTTTACGAACACTGAGCCCGCCGCCCAGATTGGGCCCTTTCCTCACTGGGGAGACTCCCGTAAAATAGTAGCCATGGATCCTTGGGGTCATTTGACTCCGTGGATCTTTAGGGACATCATGAAACAAGAACAAGGTGAGCTTTTGGCATTTTAAGTTCCACCTCAATCTAATGATAAACAGTTGACCTTCGACCGACAATTGCCATCACTAAAGCGCACATGAGAGTAAGCACAAACTTCTGAGCCGCGGAAGATCTGTATGAATTAGCCTTGTTTTGTTCGTCAACTCATCATGCTAGCTCCCCGAACTCGAAGAAAGTGTTAAAAACGGACGACTGTACGAAACACCGCGCTCCATTTCGCGATGCAACTAACATGCTGATCATATCTAAGTGTACCGGACGGTAAAGTGTGCCTTAATGAACTTGGTGAACTTGCAGTGACCAAGTTCGCTGTTGAGCCGGTAAGTGGTCTGTTGAACCTAGCTTTCATGTCTAATGCGGTAATTTCAGGTCTGGTATCTTCCTGGTGTTGCAGAAAGGTTCGGTATCGGTAGGTCTCTGTGGAAACCCATAGTTTCGGAAACACACCATCTAACATTACAAAGATGAAGGAACACTTCGCCGATCGCTGTTCGAGCATACTGGCGGCAGCTTTCCTGAAGTTCGTGTCTCAACTGAATATCTCCATTCTTAGGCTAACAGACCTAGTTAATCACGCGTGGTGACATAAAGGTTTTCTTGCCTCCAATCGGTATGCCTTGGTATAATCTTGATTCTTTGCCTTCGTATCGTTACTGACATATCAAAGGTGGATTGACAGTTTATTGTTTTGGAGATCCAGAGAAGATGTCAGACGAAAATGCCCGACTGTCTCTACGCATACACGACGAGGTGAGATGTCTTTTGATTTTGATATCAAGGAATATTCTGACTCTCTTAGTGTAACGGAAGCGATGTCTTCGGATCTGACATTTGCACATGCCGACCCTACCTGATTTTTGGTATTGAAGAGGCCGTAAAGGAGGCACAAAATGGCGGAAGTGGCGTGGTTATTTATTTCAGGAAAGAGGGTAGAGCTTTGGGTGAGGTAACTAAGGTAGGCATATACATTTATCTTTATTTGTTTCTCTGGACCTCGCTAGGTTGTTTCTCTTTCTAAGAACTACTCATGATGAGCTGACGACTTCCAGTACTGTGAGTTTGCAGTCAGGTCTTCACGTTATTGACACAAGAAGACGGCAACTGACTAGCCAAGTGGTCTACAACGCTCGTAAACGTGGCGAAGACCGAGCTTCAGACTACTTCGTGAGAACGGAGAATATAGCTGGGGTCAAGGACATGCGCTTTCAAGCTCTTATGCCAGACATTTTACATTGGCTCGGTATTAAGAAGATTGACAGAATGTTGAGCATGAGCAAGTTAGTATTCTTTGCGCATGGTATATTCTCTCAGTAATTAAGGACTAATATGATTTTGCAGTATGAAGCATGACGCAATTGTTGAACAGGGGTGTGTATTGGGAGATATTTCGGTGAAAGTATAAGCTAACATTTAGGGGAAAGCATTCCCATCTTTGAACGAGTTGAACTGCCAGAAGAACTAATACCTGCAGACTCCCGGGTTGAGATTGATGCAAAGATATCTGCAGGTGAGTTTCTAACCGGAGTTGTAAGTATGGATGTGTATGCTGAAAGGTCTTCTAGGATACTTCACTGCTGGAACCCGTCTCACGACTGAGGAGCTTCAATCCGTTCAGGGAAGAATGTGGGAAGAGTAAGTTGGTTATTTAAGAATTTCTGGGACACTAACTCACCGAATTTTTCACATAGCATCGACCACTGATTTATGACTTGCTTCGCTGACGGTACCGACGGCGGTGTGCTCTGCGAGAAGTGACACCTGGTATCAATTTAAACTATCCTGTGCGCTGCTAGCTTTGTCCTTCCTGTTTTAGCTAGACGTAGTATCGGCCTAGCGCTAGGGAACCATGGAAATCTGGAAAGAGGTTAAGTGCCCGGTCGTTTCATTACTAAGATAAGTTTAGCGCCTTTCTTAAGTATAAGTATTAAGGCCTATATGCCCTAGCTATTACGACTAGATAACACTAAACATAAAGGTCAATTCTGGCATTATAAATCTAGCATAATAGGTCTCTTGTACAAAACCTTACAGAGAGCATTAACGACTCTTACAACAGGTATTTAAGAGGGCCCATTTACTAAGCAACAGCTTTAGTGTATTTAGCACCACTATTATAGCTAGTAAGTGCTATTAATAATTAAACTGTTAGTAGAATTCATACAGTTAAAATTATAAAGAAGTATATAATACTATATTATAGTATATAAGAAATACTATTAATAAATTTAAATAATTATATAAGGTACCTTAAACTTTAGAAATGTTATTTTATATTTTTAGTTAATTTTAAAATAAACCTTAGCTATATATACTATACTTTAATATATAAATTAATTTAATAATTATAAACTCACTTTTTAAAGCGTATTAAAGAAAATAAGGCCCTAATTCTAATTTTAAAAAAAATAAGGATAAAATAAAGAACCCTTAAGAAAAAAAGGGAAATTCTTGTTTGTTTAATAAAAAGAAAGGTAACTATTAGAATTGCCCCCTAATAGAAAAACCTTAGTGTAGCTTAGGTAGATTAATAAGAGCAAAAGTAGCGCTTTTATTAAGTGTATCTCTATAAATATAAAGCTATACTTAAAGAGAAAAGTAAGCTAATAATACTATTACTTTTCCTACCTTTTTTAACCTTTTAAGCTAGCTTAAAACCTTTATAAAATAAGCTAAATTAAACCCTTTTTATTACCTTTTTTTATTATATATAATATAAGCTAAACTAATACTAATTAGTAATTATAAAACTATAGATTTATAAGGTTATTTAAAGAAATAGCTTTTAAAAAACCTTTTATAAGATTAAGTTTTACTATTATACTATAAATAAAGAATTTTTATACTTTTTAAAAGACCTTTTAAGATTAAGTTTTACTTATATAACTATTTTTTATTAATAAAAAAAGAACCTTTTTTATAATAATAGCTTTTATAAACTTAAATACTACTACTAATTATTATATAAAAAGACCTTTATTTTTATTATTTATTATAATAAAAACCCTTAATTTCTTACTTTTTAGCTTTTAAAGTAAAAACTAAGTTTTTTTTTAATTAAGCTAATTAATAAATATAATATTATAATATAATTATAAAAAAAACCCTTTTTAAAAGTGTTAGTCCAGCTAGTATTACATATAATAAAAAGGGGTGATAGAAAAGGGTCTAATTTAGCTTATTTATAAAGGTTTTAAGCTAGCTTAAAAGGTTAAAAAAGGTGGGAAAAGTAGTGGTGTTATTAGCCTACTTTTCCCCTTAAGTGCAGCCCTATATTTATAAAAATATACTTAATAAGAGTGCTACTCTTACTTTTATTAATTTACTTAAGCTATACTAAGGTTCTTTTATAAAAGGGTAATTTTAATACTTATAAATTCTCTTTTTTTTAAAGAAAAGAAATTACCTAAAAAGTAGCTTAAAAAATAAATAAAATTTAAAGTATTTACTTTTATAAAAGAGCTTTTAATTAGTTAGCTTTATACTAAACTAATTCTAAGCTACTTTAACTATAAAAAACACTATATATATACTTAACCCCTTTAATTTTATTTATTAAGCTACTTTCCTTTTAACTTATTCTTTTACTTATATTTTAGCCTTATTTATATTAATAAAGCTTTTAAAAGCCTTATTTAGTATTACCTTTATTATTAAGTTTATAATATTATCTTCCCTATTAATTTAGTAAATCTTTATAATCTTTTACTACTTATATAATTACTAAAAGGCTATAATATTAATTATAAGCCTCTTTTTCTTTATTATTTTTAACTTTATAAAGCATTTATATAGTAAAAAAGAATCTATATAAATAATTATTAATATTTATAAAATTTATAACTTCTTAGTAATTATATTTAATATAATACTTACTATATAAGTAATATTAATACCTTATACTATTTTATATAGCTTTAATATAAGAGCACTTCTTATAACTCTTTTACTTTTTATTAAGCTATATATAATAATATTTCTATAAAGCTTAAATTTAGTATTAATACTATTCTTTTTTTTATTACTAAGGATTATTATAAAGCTAATTTATAAGCTTAAGTCTTTATTATTTATAAAAGAACTATTAATAAAGATATATAAAGCTACTATTAAAGCTTAAGTAAAATATATTAAATTTCTTATTTAAAATTATTAATTTACTATTAAATTCTCTTATTAAGCTTATTTATATTAGTTTAATTAAGGTTTTAAACTTATACTATAACTAAAAGGTTAAAAGTAGCTTTAAGTTAATAGATTATTAAAATATATACTTTATAAGCTTATTACTTTATATATTCTGCCTTTATACTTAGCTTATTAGTCTTAATTATTATAAGCTTACTACTTTAGCCTTTTTACTTAAGTTTTATACTTTTATCTTTATATTATAAAAGAATATAGCTATTAAAAATAAAAGGTTTTTTAAATATTAACTTTTACTTTAGTTTTATAGTAAATTTAATATTTTTTAACTTAGCTTTTTTTTTCTTAAAAAATATAGTATTACTAAAGCTAAAAGTATTATTAGTTTATATTTTAATAATACTAAAGTTTAGGTTCTTATTTAAAGTAATTAATAAATATAGGTTATAGCTTAAGGTTATTATTATAAGCTTTTCTTAATAATACTTTATATAAGTTACCTACTAATAAGTACTTACCTAAGCTATTTTATAAAATAGCTTAATTACTTTTATAATTATATTAATAAGATATAAATAAGTAATTTATTAAGGTAACCTTATAATAATTAGCCTCTTAAAAGTAGTTTAAGACTATATATAAGCTTATATAATATTTTAAATCTATAAAAAAATGTTTTCTTTTACTAATAATAATATTAATATTATAATAAGTTATTAGCTAGCTTATTAGATTATTAATAACTATATAAGAATTATATCTTTTTCTTTATTACTATACCTTAAAATTACTAGCCTTAATTTTTTATAAAGCTTATTAATACCTTTTCCTTTTATTTTTTAAACTATATAAAAGTTAAAAAGGTAGTAATTTTTATATTTTTTTAGGTTAAAAGTAATAAATCTAAAGACTTTATAAAATAATAAAGTATTAACCTTTTTCTTATTAAACTTAGTAAAAAGCTTACCTTTATTAATTATTTTACCTTCCTTTTTAAGGTTTATTATAAGCTAAAAATTATTCTTTTTCTTAGTAGTTAAAAAGGTAAGATCCTTAGTATTATCCCTATAGTTATTACTAATATATATAATAGCTACTATTTTCTTATTTTTATTTTTTAGCACCTTCCTTTCTTTCTCCTTTTATACACCTCTCTTTTGTAAGTTTTACTATAGTAGTGTCTTAAAGTTAGTAAGTAAGGGGTGTAAGATACGCTTAATACCTCCTTATTTTACTAATATTAAAAATAAGGGGTTTACAGAGGCTTTTACCCTCTAAATTACTAAGGTAGTGAGGCTTAGTAAGCTAAAAGCTAAAAGGGCTCTGTAGTGCTATAGCTAAAGCTATAGGCCTTATTACTAATATTAAAAGCTTAATACACAACTTTTAGCATATAAAATACGCTAAATTCTAGCTTATAAAAAGTAGTAGAATTTTCTTAGATTTTTATCTAATTATTTAATATTATAAGTAGTGGGCTTAAATTAATAGTCTATATAGTTAGTAGATAGCTAGTAAAGGGGAATATTTTCTCTTTTATATACTTTCTAAGCTTATTAAAGGCTTAGCTTTATAAAAAAAGGCTTATAAGCTACTTTTTATTTTTTATAAAATTTATTTATATAAGAAAACAAAAAAATAAACTTATAGCTATATAAATAAGATACTAATATACTTCTTAAATATTAACTTAATAAAAAATAGTATATAACTTTAAAAATCAGAAAAATTAACTAATTATATAAAAAAATTTCTCTTATTTTAATAATAAAAATACTAATTATAAATTCTTTTATAATCCCTTAGTTATTATATAAATTAACTATAAAGTACACTTTAAAGTAACCTATTATATAGCTTTTAAGGTAAATAGCTTAAATCTTTAAGCTAAATTTTAATTACTTACTTAATTACTATAAAAATTAATTTTAAAGTCTTACTAAGCTTAATAAACTATTAGGTTTCTAATTAAGTATATACTAATTACTATAAGGTATAATTAAAAGGGAAAAGGTAAGAAAGGTAGGGCGCTTATAGCTATAAGCTATAATAGAAGAATTAATTCTATAGGTACTATATATAGCTTAAGGCTGCTTATAAACACTAATAATAGCTAAGAAAAGCCCCTTAAGAGTCCTTATAAGGGTCTCTATAAGGCAGGGGCTAAGGGTTACTATAAGGCCTATTAAAAGGCTTAATAGATAAGGAAGTCCCTTAAAAATAGCTATTATTTTTAACACCCCTTTTAAAGAGGTATTTTAAAAGCTAAAAGGGAAAGAAGAGAAATACTAAATTTAAAGAAAATCTATTTAAGTCTAAATAAAATTATAAAATAAAAAGGATAATAGATTTAAAAAGCCTAAAAGTAAGGCTATTTAGAAAAGTTAAAAAAGTATTATAGTTATATATAGTAAAATTAAGGAATTTATTATTAAAGTTAAAAATCTATTTTTAGCTTATTTTAGTAATTATTTTAAATTTTCTAAGTGTTTTTATAGTGGTTTTAGTGCCTTTAGCTAGGCGTTAAAGATTTTTATAGTAAAGGGTTATAAGGGTTAAAGCCTTATAAGCTTTAAGAAAATAGTATGTATTAGAATAGCTAAAGGCTTAGTTAAGCTATTAGCTAGTATTTTCTTAGTATTTAGATAGGTAATCTTAGCTAGCTTAGCTAAGATTTACTATTTATTATAGTAGAATTTTAGTAAGGTGTACTTAGTTTAACTATAAAAGGCTAAATTATAGGCCGTTATTAGAAATAAGGGGTTTATAGAGGCTTTTGCCCTCTGAATTACTAAGGTAGTGAGGCTTAGTAAGCTAAAAGCTAAAAGGGCTCTGCAGCGCTACAGCTAAAGCTACAGGCCTTATAACTAATATTAGAAGCTTAATATATAACTTTTAGCACTTAAAATACGCTAAATTTTAGCTTATAGAAGGTAGTAGAATTTTCTTAGATTGTTATTTAATTATTTAATATTATAAGTAGTAGGCTTAGATTAATAGTCTATATAGTTAGTAAGCAGCTAGTAAAGAGGAATATCTTCTCCCTTATATACCTTTTAAGCCTATTAAAGGCTTAGCTTTATAAAAAGGGGCTTATAAGCTACTTTTTATTTTTTATAAAATTTATTTATATAGAAAAATAAAAAAATAGACTTATAGCTATATAAATAAGGTACTAATATACTCCTTAAATATTAACTTAGTAAAAATTAGTGTATAACTTTAAAAATTAGATAAATTAACTAATTATATAAAAAAATTCCCCTTATTTTAGTAATAAAAATGCTAATTATAAAATCTTTTATAACCCCTTAGTTATTATATAAATTAGCTATAAAGTATACCTTAAGGTAGCTAACTATATAGCTCTTAAGGTAAGCAGCTTAAATCTTTAAGCTAAATTTTAATTACTTACTTAGTTACTATAAAAATTAATTCTAAAGTCTTACTAAGCCTAATAAACTATTAGGTTCCTAATTAAGCATATACTAGCTACTATAAGGTATAATTAAAAGAGAAAAGGTAAGAAAAGTAAAGCGCTTATAGCTATAAGCTATAAGCAAAAGAATTAATTCTATAGGTATTATATATAGCTTAGAGCTGCTTATAACACTAGTAATAGCTAAGAAAAGCCCCCTAAGGGTCCCTATAAGGGTCCCTATAAGGCAAGGGCTAAGGGTTACTATAAGGCCTATTAAGAGGCTTAAATAGATAAGGAAGTCCCTTAAAAATAGCTATTATTTTTAACACCCTCTCTAAAGAGGTATTTTAAAAGCTAAAAAAGAAAGAAAAGAAATACTAAATTTAAAGAAAATCTATATAAATCTAAATAAAATTATAAAAGAAAAAGAATAATAGATTTAAGAAGCCTAAAAGTAGGGCTCTTTAAAAAAGTTAAAAGGGTACTATAGTTATATATAGTAAAATTAAAGAATTCATTATTAAAGTTAAAAATCCATTTTTAGCTTATTTTAATAATTATTTTAAATTTTTTAAGTGTTTTTATAATAGTTTTAGTGCTTTTAGCTAAGTGTTAAAGATTTTATAGCAAAGGATTATAGGGGTTAGAGCCCTATAAGCTCTAAGAAAATAGTGTGTATTAAGACAGCTAAAGGCTTAGTTAGGCTATTAGCTAGTATTTTCTTAGTATTTAAATAAGTAATTTTAGCTAGCTTAGCTAAGATTTACTGCTTATTATAGTAAAATTTTAGTAGGGTGTGCTTAGTTTAACTATAAAGGGCTGGATTATAGGCTGTTTTTATAGCGCCTTAGTTATTATAAAAAATCTATATAGGGGGCTTTATAGGGGCTTTTAGGTCCTTAAAAATGCCCTTTAGCCACTAAAGCTCTCTAAAAGTCTTATAAATTGCGTTAGACTTAGCTTTTATAGTGAATAAAGCTATAGTACTAGCTTTCTTACTTTTCTAACTTATAGGGCCCTTAGCTAGCTTAAAAAGATATATATAGGTGGATTTAAAAGAGCTTCTATTACTAGCAAAATCGCTATTATAGAACCTAACTAAGCTATTGCTAGCTTTGCCTTTATTTATAAGGGAATCCTTATAAATTATAGCAAGGTTTTAAGTACTAAAAAGATACCTTAGAAGGCTTTTTATAGCATTTAGATATTTTAAATAAGGACTAGCAAGGGCTATTAAAAGCTATTATAGTATAAAGGTAATGTTAAGCCTTATAAGGAGCATTAAATATATAATAGTCTCTATAATACTTTAATATTCCTTTATTTCCTTAGGGTTAAGGGGCTTAGTAAGCTAAGTTTTTAAGACCCTTAGCTATATAGGAATTCTAACTACCTTATAATTTTTAAGCTTAAAGCGTGCTAAGGCCTCTTAAATATACTGTTTTTAGTGTATTTTTAAAGTCTTATTTTTTTAATT
>SRPV01000259.1:0-25550 GCA_018360135.1 Claviceps sorghi | reverse complement strand
ATATTAGTCATTTCGTCGTTTTTTTTTTAGAATGAAGAAAAAAAAAACACAGGAAAATCGCGCGCTTACCATCTTCATGGCAGACAAGACAGCCAAAGGGTCTCCCTTCTTAACATCAGTGCCCTCGTGCACGCGTAACTCAACCAGGACACCGGACATGGGCGCGCCCACTTGGCTGGAATCGCTAGGGTCAGCCTTGAGCCGGCTGATATTCTCAACAGCAGCCTTGTTGTCAATGACGGCAACCTGGCGGACTTCACCGTTCATCTCAAAGAACACCTCACGCTGTCCAGTGTTCTCGCTAAGCGGTCCGACTGCAAGAAGCTTGAGTATGAGAACCTTGCCCTTCTCCAGTTCAACATTGAATTCTTCGCCAATCTCAGGTCTGGAGAGGAAAAAGCGTGTTGGCAGGACAGACAAATCACCGTACTGCTGCGTGAACTTCTTGTATTCCTCGAAAACTTTGGGATACATGACGTAGGATGCAATATCGCACTCGGTGACACCGGCTCCATATTTCTTGCCGAGATCCTTCTTGACCTTGGAAAAGTCTACAGGCTCGAGGAAAAGACCAGGCCGCTGCGTCAACTTGCGACGACCACGCAGAGCGTCTGAACGCAAAGGCTCGGGAAAGCCGCCATAAGGCTGGCCCATTAAGCCTTCGAAGAATTCGAGGACGGAGCCCGGGAAGTCGAGTTCACCGGCACGAGCCTTGACGTCTTCAGCAGAGAGTTTGTTGAATACCATGAACTGGGCCAGATCACCAACGACCTTGGAGGTAGGCGTCACCTTGACGATGTCGCCAAGAAGGTCATTGGCGTGCTCGTAGGCCTTCTTTGTCTCGAGCCACTGAGAGCCCAGGCCAAGCTGAGAGGCCTGGAACATCATGTTGGTAAGCTGACCACCAGGGATCTCGTGTTCGTAGACTTCGGGGTCGGGGCCGGCAAGATGGGCCTCGAAGGGAGAGTACAGCAGACGAAGCTGTGACCAATAAGTGTCCAAGGCGCGGACCTGATGAGGATCAAGTCCAGGCTCGAGCCCTGTACCTTCAAGAGAGGCCATGATAGCGTTGATACTTGGTTGAGAAGTCATGCCAGATAAACTGTCGGTGGCAGCATCGACAGCATCAGCGCCAGCCTTGGCGCAAGCAACCATGGATGCAACACCAGTACCAGCAGAGTCGTGAGTATGCACATGGATGGGCAGATCGGGATATCGTTTTCGAATAGATCCGATCAAGAGCGTGGCGGCATGTGGCTTCAACACACCAGCCATATCCTTTATGCCAAGAACATGAATATCGAGGGCCACCAGCTTGTCAACCAAGTCCAAGTAGTACTCCAAGTTGTACTTTTTCTTGGGATTCAACATGTCTCCCGAGTAGCAGATTGTCCCTTCGGCAACGCCACCAGCCTTGTGGACGGCCTTGATACCAACCTCGAGCTGATTAATGTCGTTTAGCGCATCAAAGACGCGAAAAATATCCACACCGTTCTTCTTAGCCTGATCAACAAAATGGTCGATGGCGTTGTCCGGAAGCGACGAGTACGCAACGCCGTTGGCACCACGGAGAAGCATCTGGAATGGAATGTTGGGAATAAGCTTTCGCATCTTTCGAAGCCGGTCCCAGGGATCCTCGTAGAGGAAACGCATCGCCACATCAAAGGTTGCACCACCCCAGCATTCCAAACTGTAGAGGTTGCTCAGGGCATGACTGGTCTCCTTGGCAATGTTCAAGAGGTCCACGGTCCGAACACGCGTGGCAAGCAGAGACTGATGGGCATCTCTCCAAGTAGTGTCCATCAAAAGACAGCCTTTGTAGTCGCGGACAGCCTTGGCGAAAGCTTTTGGGCCCTTCTCAAGAAGTATGTTTCTCCAACCCTTCTCAGCGGGCTGGCTGACATCGATCTTTTGGCCATCAGAAGTAATGATTTCGGGAATGATAACATCAGTTTTGAGCTTGGGTTCCCCAATCTGTCCCTTGATGGAACTGCCGTTGACGGCCATGTCTCCAAGGTAGGCCAAAAGCTTCTGTGCACGGTTTTGACTGCCAATAAGTTCAAAGAGCTCAGGAGTGTCGTCGATGAAAGTAGTCCAGCAGTTCCCATCGATGAAGACGGGGTGGGTCAGCAGAGAAGCTAGGAAAGGAATGTTTGTCTTGACGCCTCGCACACGAAACTCGATCAGAGCCCGGAGGACTTTTCTGCGGGCGATTTCATAAGTTGAGCCATGGCAGGTGCACTTGACCAACATGGAGTCGTAGTAGGGAGTAATGACAGCGCCGGCGAAGCCATTGCCGCCATCCAGACGAACACCATTGCCACCGGCCGACCGGTACACCTCGATCTTGCCAGTGTCGGGGCGGAATTGCTCGGCAGGATCTTCGGTAGTGATGCGACACTGGATGGCGAAACCACGAGTGGAAATGCGATCCTGTGTCAAACCAAGCTGGGACAGGGTTGCGCCAGCGGCGATTTGAATCTGCGCGGCGACGATGTCGATTCCCGTGATTTCTTCGGTGATGGTATGCTCGACCTGGATACGGGGGTTGATCTCAATGAAGTAGTAACGGTTCTGCTGGTCGACCAAGAACTCCGCAGTGCCTGCATTGCGGTAGTTGACGGACTTGGCGAGCTTGACAGCGTCAGCCAAAATAGCATCTCTGGTCTCGGCAGGAAGGTCCTTGGCAGGAGCAATCTCGACGACTTTCTGATGTCTTCGCTGAACAGAACAATCACGCTCATACAAATGAACGATGTTGCCATGGTTGTCACCCAACAGCTGGACCTCAATATGCTTGGGTTTATCAAGGAAACGCTCAACGAAAACGGTTCCGTTTCCAAAAGCTGACTTTGCCTCTGAGGTAGCGCGCTCGAAGTGCTCCTGCAAGGACCCAGGCTCGCGAACAACTCGCATTCCTCGTCCACCACCTCCATACGCAGCTTTGATGATGATTGGGAAACCGTATTTATCGGTAAATGCTTTGACTTCCTCAAATTTGGCAACGGCACCGTCGGTACCAGGGACGACTGGAACGCCGGCGGCTATAGCAAGGGCACGGGCGGAGACCTTGTCGCCAAGAGCATCTATGACATCAGCCTGAGGACCGACGAACTGTGCAGAACAAGGAGCAGCGCTCCCCCCTTCTGGTTAGCACTGACTATCGACTGTGACCGAAACACTTGCACAAAAAGAAATTAAACAATAAGATAAAAAAATAAAGCTGTCAAGAGGTTGGGTCCCGAAATCTTACGATAAGGCCAGCCTTCTCAACATTTCGAGCGAACTCGGCGTTTTCTGACAGGAAACCATAACCTGTTTCACGGTCAGCAATGCGCGTCAGAGAAGCTCTGTCATAGCTCGACGGACCTGGGTGAACCAGTTGAGCGCCGTGCTCAACGGCGATCTTGATAATTTCATCCCCGGCGAGGTATGCTCCGACCGGGGTGTACTGGCCACGCTTGCCAATGACGTAGGCCTCGTCGGCCTCTGAAGCGATTGTTAGTAAGCACGTGGCAAGTCTGTGACGCGTTTCAATTCAATCTTTCGGTTGTCCTTACTTTGCCTGTGCATGCTAAGACGGTCTTCATAACTATCGCAGGATCAGACACAGGCCCAAAACCGGACGTCTCTTTGCACAGAGGATATAGCGAGAGATGTTCGAGCAAACCTGAAGACAGCAATGGTATGCAGTGACAATTCGTGGGCCTGACAACGGGGTTAGCGACGTGCGGCTCAGACATATGTCGTCCTGAACGTGTGGTGTCGTCTTTGAAGGGCAACGTACGGTTCTGAAAATCTGTTCCTCGATAGAAAATACAGAATCAGCAAGCCTTTCCTCCAAGCTGAACATGATCCAGATTAGTCGCGAGAAGTGGTGGGGTCAGAACGTACCCGGATGGCTGGTGTATATGAGTCAGTACGATGAAACTGAGTCGTGCCAAACAAGACACGGGCGATTGGATGGTAAAGCAGAGCTGAACTTACGGATTTCACCACGATTGGCGACTAAGTAGCGAGGAAAGCATTCGAGTCAGTACGAAATTCGCCGGTTGCGTCCGGTCCCGCGTCATTCGATCGTTGCGAGGCAAGCCGGAAGAAACAAGCACCTCAAGGTCTCGAGACAAGGCGGGAGACGGCAAGCACTCACCGAGGATCTTTTTCAACTGCATGATGCTCGAGTTGGCCCGAATGTGGTGAACCGTGTTAGCGGCCTTGGGCTCGTCGACATCCTCATCGTCGAAGACATCGTTGAAGGTGAGATCCTGCTGGGGGGCTGCCATGGTGGGCAAAGCAAACGGCAGCAGCTGGATGTCGAACAAGAGCAGGCGGGAGGTTGGCGAGGAGAGGAGAAGACGAGTGCAGGTTGACGGAGCTCCGGCGCGATTTTAAAGCCACGACACGCCGAGAGCAGAGTACATGGAGCAGAGCTCGGTCGCGGGGTCGTGTAATCAAGTATGGAGGGCTCGAGGAGAGAACGGCACAAGACAGGGTCCAGTGACTGCAGTCTGCACTAAGGCTGGGGGTGGGGTTACTGGGGTGGCCAGTCGGCTTTTGGGGGAAAGGACCTCAGCTGGTCTAGAAGCATGTGGCTCAACAGACCTCGCACGGTGCCGCCCAAAATTCAAGCACTCTCCGAGCAGTCTGATGCAGTGCTGTCGACCGCGAAAGCCTCTGCTAGAAGCCCTTCAATGTCTGGTCTGGCTGGACTAGTTGAGAATTCGACGTTGACAATGGCACAGTCCTGTCTGGCATCAGCTTTGCTGCCGCTGAACTGCGTGCTTGCCTACCTAGAGGGTAGGTACTACCAGGCAGCTACTTCCCTGGTCGTGAGGTGGAAGGATGGACAAGCCAGGACAGCGAGGACAAGGAAGGCGCCAGACTCGTTTTGTGAATACTTGGGGGAAGAACCTGGGAATTTTGTACATATACATACTTCTACCTGAAGCAGGTAGGCCCCTTGGTACCTACATAAGTTTCTATCAGGTAGATGCCGGCGTTGAAGATTGGACGCCATGGACAACACGCACCGTGTTGAGGCTCCTTCCCACCCTCAAGGTTTGCACTGAGAGTGTTGCAAGGGATGGAGTCTCCGAGACTCTCTACCACAGAACTCCGATGTCAGCACAGCGCAATTGGGGCTGTTCCCTATTACGTTTCAGCAACATCTCCAGTCGCACGGACAAGGACAGTTGTCCAACGTTTTGTTGACCAAAGAACCATTCTGCATCACCACCGATGAACAGGCCGCCTGACGCTGAATCTAGCATTCCCCATGCGGGGCTTGTCCGAATTCAAGGAGAAGGAACGCAGAGCCCAAACATCAATGCCAACGGCGATGTGCCTCACAGTCGTCTGGCTGCCAGGCTTGCTATTAAGTGACGCTGTTGTACTCTCTCTCTCTCTCTCTCTCTCTCTCTCTCTCTCTCTCTCTCTTTTTTTTTTTTTTTTTTTTTTTTTTTGGAGACTTGAATTTGCTAGATTACTTGACGGATTGAAGGTGCCAAACTGTCACCACCGAAACAGGATGCTGACAGAGTTCTGGAAGCAGCTCAGCGGTTGTGAGAACCAAGAAAGAAAAGAAAGAAAAAAGAAAAGAAAAAAGGCTTCAACCTCGCCGGAAAAAAAGTCTTATTTGTTACCAGACCCCTCGTTTTGCGCCAGTCTGCCGAAAAAGACAGGTGGTCCGTGAGACAAAAGTCTAGACTAGAAACGAATCAAGTCTTGGCTGGCTTCTTGGCTGTCGCACCTTTGCCGGGGTCGCAGTCCACCGCTGAAGTCCACTGATAGCCAGATAGACATCGGAGGGAGGATCCTTTGGCCCGGCTTAACAGCTTTCCCAAGAGCATTGGCCAATCACCTAGCTTGGATAACAACGCCGAAGCTCCTCTTACAGTTTGCAACTGCCTAATGGCAAACTGTCAAGAGCTTGCTTGCTTGCTTCGATGCGGTTGACCTTGGTTTCTTGTGTCTCGCAGCGCTAAGCTCATTTGACCGGGATCAGGAAGCCTAAGCCTGCCAAGTCCGAACTCCCAAGATAGGGGGAATCGGATTCCGGCTTGTCATCATACTGGGTAAGTAGGTACTTGCTACTGACTGTTGCCAGCTCCAACAAGCCCATCGGCACGGCCAATGTCTCAGTCGGTTCCGGAGTCTTGCCCAACAATACCTTGTTCATGTGCGAACCGTGACGGAGTGGCAGTGAGTCACCATGTCCCTCTGCTTGCGTGGCCACCAGTGGCAGTCGAGCAGACTTGCCAATCAATGTACTGTAGGCAACTCGCGCCATCCCCGCCCGTTTCCTTTTGGTTCTCGTAGCCAAGGTGGTGGTAGAAATAGGCCCGGCGTTGCATTGCGCATGCATAAGGTTTGTGCGCATGCCCCAGACACGGAATGATCACCTTGGCAGCCGAGATGGCCGGGTAGACGAGTAGCTCCTTCAGGTAGGTACCAAGGTACTTGGGGTTCTCGAGTTGTGCACGTATCGTCACGCGCCAACATTGCTCACTTGCATGGATTTTGTCTTCTTCCTCGTTTTCGCTGCATCTCTGCTTGTTTCGCCGCAAAGGCCTTGTTTAGAGGTAGCTGAATTTCTACTTCCTACTTACCTACTTACTTAAAGTAGGTACTTAAGTACTTACCTACCTACCAAAGTACCTACCTACCAAGAGGTAGGTACCTAGGTAGGTACTTCAGTACAGGATGCCCGGTCCGCTCCGGTGGATCATCCTCGACGCCTTCGTCCCATTGCGTTCAGACCCGCAGCCGGCTGCAAGTAGTTCCGAACCTCGTCGCGGCAAGACTGTATGGCAATATGTTGGGAGTTACCCGAATCCACCGTCCCCGTTAGTTATAACTCCTGTCGACCTCCGTTTTCGTGCCAACGTCGTCTGCAAATGGGACTTGTGCCATGCAAAGTGCCAGCCTGAAGGGCATGCTCGGAGCTTGGCAAAAGCTAATCTGTCATGAGCCGTTGCAGCACGAGACTTAGTATCATCAGCCGCGGAACTAGTCCTCAACCGCGGCGAACCGTCTCTCCGGCGTGGTAGGGCGTGCGCGCATGCATTAGCTAGCAGCAGCTTTCCATGCGTTGAATGCTCAATCGTCACCGTGAGCATGTTCGACTGACCATATTTGGCTGCACCATTGGATCGTGCGCGCGGCAACAAAATTTCCGTCACTCGTCTGCAAGTATCGGACTAGAATTCCGTGCATGTTGCATCTTTGTTTCTTGACGCTCGATCCCTACAGCCTTGGCTGTGCCTTGTCCCGGAAACAGGTTCGCACCTCGTCCTGCGGTTTGTCTTGATCTAGTCATGGCGGATACAGATTGTGTTGCACAAAAGGGTACCTCACATCAAGTAAAGTGATGTGATCACATTCGTTTTTTTTTTTTTTTTTTGTGCAACAGATTGGCACGTTTCTCAGTTATCCGCGAATAACCGCGAAGCACGTATTCCCGAGGCAGCTCAGACGCAACAAAGTCCGGACGAGCGAGCCGAAGTCTTCAACTTGACGTGCCAAGTTTCCTTTGACGCAGAGTCAACGAGCTGATAGCTGCTAGTCAACGCACAACCGGCTTGGAGAGCTCTACAGGACGGTTCGCCATGAGAACTTGAAGTGAGACAGACACGAGCTTTTAGTAGTCGCATTATTGTCACAGAGCCGGTTTCAAGATATTGACCATGAGTTCTGGCATCATCTTCGTTTCCCGGCCTATGGGAAGTGCGGAAGTATCAAACACTCGAGTCGCGTGCACCATCCCTCGTGGCGGGATCCCTGTATGAATACAAGGACCTTTTGTATTTCGGCGACACGACTCGTAGTATGAGGAGAATAGCCACGGAGGGGAAAAAAAATTTCTTTCAGGACTAGAATGCGTTCGATAAGTATATGTATGGTCGTATACATGGAAGTCAAATTTCCACGACAGGAAAGCACTCCGCCCGCACAGGATGGGTCACTAATCTCCGAGTACGGTCCAGTCTGCAGCAAGGGCCGTAAGTCTGAACTCCCCGATCCTCATGCACGTCCGAGCCCCAAGTCCACCCAAGCTCTAAAGCAGCGAAGCCTCGGCTTGCCTCCTTTTACCCTGTTGCAGGCCCCGACAGTATTGTAGGTTGACGATTTGTTCTTTATTTGCCGATTGTGCTTTTGACCTTGTCCTCAACCTTCCCAATCTTGTCCTTGGCGGCTTCGACACCCTTCTCGAGTTGCGCCTTCTCCTTGCCTCCCCAATTATGGTATGACAGGTACCGGTATCCCTGGGTCAATTGAGCGCACTCGTTGACGAAGTGGCACGCGAAGAGAAGGTAGTTCTTGGGCTGGACGGCAAGGGAGTATCGCATGAAGGTGGCAGAGTAGATGCACAAGGCACCAGTCATCTGTCCAGAGATCCTGAGGCCGAATGGTCAGCACGTCATGGGATGTTCACGTATGAAAAGGCCCCAGGAAGCATCAGCCCAAACGAAACTCACAAATCGGGACTCTTTTGTGTGTCGAGAACGGCAGCAACGGGAATACCAAAGTTGGAAACCGGTCCCCAAAAATCTAGCACAAGACTTATTCGTCAGCCAATTGCATCCTTGGGAAGAAACGAGCAAAGCCATTGTCATCAGCTCCGATGATCGGCCAGATCCTATCGGACCGCATAATGCAGGAGTCCCCAACATTATGTGAAGGCTATATGAGCCGAATTTTTCTCCGTCGACCAACCGATCATTCTCTTTGCAGTGTCTGGTGGCCACCAAGCTGGTATTGAGCCTCTATCGCTCGCTCCAACGATGGGTCGGTCGTGTAGCTCGATGGTGATTCCCGGGAGTCGGCTCAGAAGAAATATACGTACGCGTCGAGCAAACATAATCCAACACAGGGTTAGATCGGATCTTTGCATTTGCCGCCTTGATCAAAGCTGCCATCCTGAAAGTGTCGACCTTGCCGTCGGACTAATAGTGCACAATGCGGGCGGGTGCAAAGGGAAGGGTGTTTTGGCTGTACATTCTGGTCATTTTCCTGCTTGCCTGCTTTGCTGAATTTTGGCGCCGGGTCACGTGCTCTCAACAAAGGGCCCTCTACTTGGAGGGAGGTCTGGCAGTCATTCCCGCGGTATGTCCGGATTGCATGAGCCCATGGATAATTGCGGTGTCTCGAGACATTTCATAGAGGTTGTCAGGTATAATTGGATGCTAGCAGTCTTTCTGCAACAGTTTGTTACTTTGTGTGCAATAGTTTTCAACTCCAGTCGCGTTGACGAATGCGCACCCAGTCCACCGCCCATCGGGACAGGCGTTGCCGCCATTTGGGCGGTATTCCATTTGACCAGTTTGGTCAAAAGGAGAATGCACGCCATTGTTAGATTGCGCCGTCGTGGTGAAAACTTTACACATGCATCTCACAATTATTATACCATTATCATCATAGCATATTCCAGTTGAACGTTGAACAATCAGCACGACAGCATCAGGGATCGAAAAGGGCGCTGCGTTTCATCTTTAATCATCAAGCAAACCGGATTTTACGTGATTGGGCATAATGCCACGTGCGAAAACGGACAGGCGAAAGAAGCCGTACCTTTGTACTGTGCCCCCTTACGTGAGGCTGATACGTGAGGACAGTCGCGAGCAGATTTTGTGGCGAGGAATACCTTGCAATTGACTTGTTGAACAGTGTCAGATCCATGTTGAACCTGATGGGCCCGAGACTTGGCTTGTAAGAAACATTACGAGGCCACGTTTTGAAGCCACATGCTGACATGCTCGAGGTCTAACAACGGATGGCATTTGCACAAATGGAATGACCAAATGTACCATTAAGATTATTCATGAGAAACGGGCAAAAAAGTCTATGCTCCCACAATCCGCACGAAACTCGGCACGAAACTGAGCTATTGTGAATGAAAGAGTGGACAACAACTATTCCGTCCCCTCATTTTTTTTTTTTTCGCCCAAGACGTGCCGCGCCATATGGGTTTAGAATAGGATGAATCCACTCTCAAGCCCCTTGTGTCGACTGCTCCTCAAAGAATCCCGACCGAGATGTCAATAATGACAGGGAAAAGATTCTAGCCAAGATTTTCCTTTGACTTTCCAACCTCGATATGCAGGTCACGATTTTGTTTCATCTTAATCGTGGTCTCCATATGTTGCAGACGTATCTTCTGATGGCAGTCGACGAAGTCGTAGACGGAAGTCTCTCAGACGCCAGGTGGCTTGAATCCATCACCTTTGGGCCACTCGCCCAATCTTGCCGGGTCCCCGCCAATACGCACAAAGACACCAACGGCAGGAATGCCACCATCAAGGACAAAGAACTGATACCAGCCTGGAGGAGCAATGTATCTACTGGGAGGAGCTGTGACAGTGCAAGATGTTCCTGAGCAAGCAACGGCCGGGAACAAAGTACGCGCTCCCATGGAATTCCCATGCGTACTTGAGACAGATCCTAACAGGGAGGCGGTAATGGCCCCGTTCTTGGCAGCCGAGCCAAGTTTGAAAGTGACGTGCTGCCCATAGCTCCAGTCTTTATTGGTGACGGTGAAGGTCGGACGTGGTTTGCCTCTCTTCAGGTAAGGAGGAGAAAATGTCTCCACACGATACTCCTCCGGATGGACTCCATCTTGCGGATCGGATCCCGAAACGAGAACACGGCCGTCAAGTAGGGTAATGGCCTCGGAATGATATAGACGAGCAACGGTGGTGTTGGCCATGACGGTCATGCGCGAGCCAAGGGGTTTGCGTGGATCATACAGCAGAGCATTCAAGTTGGGGTTCGTGGCCAATCCGAAACCAGCGACGCCATGATGAGCGCCGTTGAGGATGAGATAGGTACCGTCGGGAAGAGGAGCCATGCAGGACATGACACGCGGAGAGGGCATACGCTCAAGTGCCCACTTGGGATTGTTGGAGTCGGGGTATATACTGACACAATTGTCGAGAGCATTGCCGGCACCATTTGTCGAACCGCCGCAAATGAGCACTCCCAGGGGATCGGTATACGGGGCGTGCTGGGGCAAAAGAACAGCGGCACCCTCGAGAGGATAGGTGCGACCGCCCAATGGATTGTTGACGGCGCCAGGAATGTTAGGGAGCGTTTTCTTGGTGCTGAAGTTGTTCTCGTCCAGGATTCGGGCCTCGTTGTAGTACGCAACAAAGATACCTCCAGAGGGCAGGACGCAGGCAAAGGGATACAGATTATTGGGATCTGTTCGCTCCAGCCATTCCATGTAAAGAGGCTTGGTGCCAGTCGGCGGAAGAATCTCAAGAGTCGGCACCGGTTTATCATTTGACCCAATTTCACCGCCAATGACGAGAATGGACCCATTGGCCATGATCATGGCAGTAGGGTACCATCGGCCATCTTGCAGCTTCAGCACAGCCGCGTTTTCCTCCCAATCGTTTTTGCCAGGCTGGCCGGCGGAACCGTCGGGCGTGTATAAGCGGACTCCGTACAAAGAGGCGCCGGACCAGCCGCCGATATTGATCTGTCGGCCGGCCTTATCGGGAAGAGTCAGGCCACCGGCGCAGAAGATGTCCGTCTTGACATGCATTGTGCGCCAGGCGGTTTTGAAGTCGTCAATGGAGGAGAGATCCAACTCGTAAGCGCCGGTCGAGTTGGGCGGTCCGGTTCCCCATTTCTCCAGAAAGGTCACCTTGCCGGTGATGGCTTGCGAAGTAATGAGCGGAACACAGACGCCTCCGATGAGAAACTCGTAGGAGCCGGCATCTGGAGAGCCAGAGGGCGGGAAGCTCCAGGTATAGAAGGGGTCGCCCCTCCAGAAGTACGTGGTCAGAAGATTGCCACCGCCGCAGAGGGCCGAGGCGTTTCCGGTGCAGGGAACATTGCATTGCTTGTCATCAACCTTCTGAGAGCCCCGAACCTGGATGTTGGCGGGATCACCGCAGTAGCACTCCTTGCCGTATTCCAGGCCGGCAGCGTGGTAGCCAAAGGAAGCGCAGAGATCAAGACACTTGGCGGGCGTCATGTTGGTTTCCATGAAATTTTGCCAGAAGAAGGTCTTTTGCTGGTTGACATTGTCCTGATAGCAGCCCTGATACTGCCAGCTACCCACGGCGGGAACGACGGCCGGGGGCGCGACAACTTGCGGCTCACCAAGAGACATGATGGTCATTCGTCCGCCACCGCCGCAGTTGACTTGGGGTTGGCCGGCGCAGGCAGTATTGCACTCGGACTCGGAGCTGGCCTTGACGCCTCCGTTGACGATCTGGTTTCCGCAGAAGCACTGGGTCGCGTACTCGGCACCGGCGATGGTGTACCTGGCGTCACTGCAAGCCTTTGCGCAGGACTCGAGGGTCAGCTTGGGGTCATCGGGGAGCTGGGTATTAAGAATCCGACCAGAGACGCCGTCAACCCAGCATCCATAGCTCGACCACCCGGCCGGGAGACGGGCGGCGGCGGCGGCGGCGGCGGCGGCGGCGGCCGAGGCCCCTGTCGAGGAGGCGGCCGTGGAGGAGGAGGATGGAAATGCGGCCATGGGGTCGACGGCAGTGGCGCCACCGCCCTCATTGTCCCCCGCCGCACCCCCGGGGGCGTGCACGTAGACGGAGAGGCGGTTGCCGGCCCCGCACAGGTCACAGCTGGAGCCAGCGCAGATCATGCTGCAGTCAGACGCAGGCGCTGGGGCAGAGCCCGTATTCAACAGGTTTCCGCAGTAGCACTCGCGCGAATACTCGACGCCGAAATACTTGAACCCTGCACAGTACCGCGCGCACGCCGCCAAGGTCATGCCGTCGTCAGAAAACGACGTGTCGCCCAGCGCCCGCGTGTTTGTCGCCTCGGCATAGCAGCCATGCCACGAGAATGCTGCCACGGCTGGGGGCTGAACGGGGCAGGCGGGCGCGGACGGGGACGGGGACGGGGACGGGGACGGGGATGGGGCCGTGGTTGAATCGGCATGATCGGATCCTTCCGGTGTCGCGCTGCGAATGATGGGGGGCGAGGATGAGGATGCATCGTTAGCCATTGTCAGCCAGCATCAGCCAGCATCAGCCAGCATCAGCCAGCATCAGCCATCGTCATCGTTGGGGATCCGAGATTCTGTCTGCCCCCTTCATCAAGCACACACACACATACCTGCGCGACCCATAGACGTTGAGAGCCCCCGGCCCACCGCAATATTCCGTGCGGTTGCCGTTGCACGCCATGTTGCACCTGCTGTTGTCGGGTGCTTTGCGCGCTTCGCTGGAAAGCTTCTTTCCGCAGTCTATCGGCAGCCATGCACGTCGCTCAGTAAGATTGTCTTCCCGTCTTCCCGTCTTCTCGTCTTTCCCGTCTTCTCGTCTTCCGCACAGTCGCACAGTCGCACAGTCGCACAGTCGCCCATGTCACCCATGGGACAGGGGGTGCTGGTGCTGGTGCTGGCTGGGTGGCATGTACAGTATTATTTTCTTTTTGGTTGGGTTGGCCCTTGCCAAAGACTCACAGCATTCGCCTCCGTATTCCACTCCGGCCAAGATATTTCCGCCATCGGCAGATTCGCAAGCTGCCGTGCATTTGGCCACCGTCATTTCAGCACCCGGGATCGTGCCGATGCCCTGTGCCAAGGCACGTGGTCCGGTTCCTTCGCTGCTGCCGTTATGGCCTGTCAGTGGCAATAACAGATGGCCCCGGGAAGACCAATGTAGGTATACACAGTCTCCAGCAATGACTCACAGAAAACATCCCATCAGAGCCCAGCCGTTCACCCCGGGGTTGGCAGACGGCCCCGATACCGCGCTCGTCTTCCACAGCGTGAGTCTGCTGGCTCCGCCGCAAGGCTGAGTCGCGTTTCCATCGCACCTCATGGAGCAGTCCGACGCCGGCACCTCGACGCCGCCGGGAGCCAACTGGCCTCCGCAGTAGCACTCGCGGCCGTACTCTGTTCCGGCGTATGGAAGCCCCCTCGTAAAGCAGAATTGCGTACATTTCTGGTTCGTCATCTGTGCATCGCCCGTACTGGCGGCATTGATGGTCCGACCGACATCCCTATCCCGTGACAGACGGCCGTAAGCTAAGCATGCTTGGTGTCCCACACAACTCCAGAAAGAACCAAGACAAGGAAACCTCATGGCTTCACTCACTGGTAGCAACCTTGATATTTCCATCCGTTACCAAGCTCGGCATCAGCTGGTGGCACGGACTCACGTTTCCCAACGGATGCTGCATCGCCTGAAGCTAATAAAGATGCAAAAAGGAACAACATGAACGGAACCGTTGGTGATGAGGTCTTCATGATGGCGACGGCACTGCCCCCAGGCATGGCAGACAAACAACAAGGCTCGTAGGGCAAAACTCTACAGTATCAGAGGAGATGGATCACCCAAGTGAGAGAACCGTGCGGCAAGCTTTGTTATTTAATTCTCTCGTCGCGGAAAAAAAAAAAAAAAAAAAAAAAAAACTCATCACCGTGTCACGATATGCATAGTCCGGTTATATCGGCGGCCTGGAATCCATCTGCGAATGACCGTCAACTGTCAAGTCAGCGGACAGACGCTCTCGGACGGCGCAAACAAAACCTGGTCATTAGTCCTTGGATACCTGCATGGGGGGAGAGCGATATGCATGCTGAACCGACAGATTTTACTCGCATATAGTATGATGCACACCGCTGACCAGCCTCGGGCGGAAGGCGGCCACTGTCGGGACTGAGGTGATCTGGCCACGGCAAGATTGGCACAATAAGATTGGGAAGCTCATTCAAGCATCTCGGAAATGACGCCGGCTACCCACCGCCCACGTGTTGCTTACTTGCACAGAGCGGGCGGAAATGCGAATCCCTGGCACCCGAAGTTTCGAGACCAATGTCGCTGCTACTTGCTGCCTGAAGACTCCGTATCAACCCTGCGATGCTCCAATGCACGGTTATGGACCGACGGACCCGAAAAAATTCGCCATGGATGACGTTTGAGCTGAGTAGGCCACCAATACGGCTGAGAATAATGCCTTTGTGGGGGAATACGAAACAACCTTTCGGGTTCTCGTAGGCAATCAGACACAGAGTTTCATATATGCCTGGCGTAATAGCATTCAGTCCAACTCTTGACGAGAATCGAGGTCGGGCGTAACCAATGCATCGGTAGGGGCCGGCGTTCACCACATTCACTCGATGTAGGAAAAAGATGGAAAAGTTATTTGGTCACTTTTGATTTGTGATAGAGGTCGTCTTATCAGCGTCGCCTAATAACAAGCGTGCCATGGCTCTGTTGGGCGCTGACGACGCCAAGGAGAAGAAATCTTGGTCCAGAGACGTATGGTCTGGTGCGGAGAGAATAGCGGCCAAATCTTCAACGCTTGCATGGAGCAGCTGACTATCCTCTCTGGGACGTCAGACGACCAAAAAAAAAAAAGATTACCATGAGTGCCCTGGAGGCTTTGAAGACCCACGACTCAAAGTTGTTGCATCAGATTAAGGCTGGAGGAGTGAAACATAAGGCTATACCCCTTTAGTGCGCAGAAGGTGCGATACTTAAGACATGGAGCAATGTTATGACTACTGGAGAAGAATACGGTCTAGTGTATATAATAGGAATTTTAAGTAGAATACTAAAAATACAAAGATAAATATTAAAGTAATATACATTAAATGTTTTAATTAAAGTAAAATTAAAGAATTTTATAATATTTGTTATAGCTAGCTTATAATAATAAGCATAGAGGCTGTACATAAGTGCTTTATTAATAAACATTATAAACTAAAGAGAGAAGAAAGGAAAATATACAAAACACCTTATAAATATAACATTTAAGATAGGGAGCTATGTAATAAGTATTTAGATAAAGTGCTATCTGTATATAAAATGTGTGTAATAGGTATCTTATACGACATGCCTAGATATAAGGCTAGTTACTAGAGCAGTGTGAACTATAAGTTCTAGCTAAGGTGGAACTGAGAAATTCCGTGATATTTAACAACATAAAAGGAGCCTTTATAAGGCTAAGCTTAGTTACGTTTATTAGAAATAAGGGGTTTATAGAGGCTTTTGTCCTCTAAAATACTAAGGTAGTGAGGCTTAGTAAGCTAAAAGCTAAAAGGTCTCTGCAGCACTATAGCTAAAGCTATAAGCCTTATTATTAATATTAGAAGCTTAATACATAACTTTAGTATATAAAATATACTAAATTCTAGCTTATAAAAGGTAGAGAATTTTCTTAAATTTTTATATAATTATTTAATATTATAGGTAGTAGGCTTAGATTAATAGTTTATATAATTAGTAAGTAGTTAATAAAAGGGAATATCTTTTCTTTTATATACCCTTTAAGCTTATTAAAGGCTTAGTACTATAAAAAGAAGCTTATAAGCTACTTTTTATTTTTTATAAAATTTATTTATATAAAAAAATAAAAAAATAAACTTATAGTTATATAAATAAGCTACTAATATTCTCTTTAAATATTAACTTAGTAAAAATTAATATATAGCTTTAAAAATTAAAAAAATTAACTAATAAAATAAAAAAAATTCTTTTATTTTAGTAATAAAAATACTAATTATAAATTCTTTTATAACCCTTTAATTATTATATAAATTAGCTATAAAGTATACCTTAAGGTAGCTTATTATATAGCCCTTAAGGTAAGTAACTTAAATCTTTAAGTAAAATTTTAATTACTTATTTAGTTATTATAAAAATTAATTTTAAAGTCTTACTAAGCTTAATAAACTATTAGGTTCTTAATTAAGCTTATATTAGCTACTATAAGGCATAATTAAAAGGGAAAAGGTAAAAAAAGTAAGGCGCTTATAGCTATAAGCTATAATAAAAGAATTAATTCTATAGGCGCTATATATAGCTTAGAGCTGCTTATAAGCACTAATAAAAGCTAAGAAAGCCCTCTAAGGTCCCTATAAGGGTCCTTATAAGGCAGGGGCTAAGGGTTACTATAAGGCCTATTAAGAGGCATAATAGCTAAGGAAGTCCCCTAAAAATAGCTATTATTTTTAATACCTCCTTTAAAGAGGTATTTTAAAAGCTAAAAGAAAAAGAAAAGAAATATTAAATTTAAAGAAAATCTATATAAATCTAAATAAAATTATAAAAGAAAAAGGATAATAAATTTAAGAAGCCTAAAAGTAAGGCTCTTTAAAAAAGTTAAAAAAGTACTATAGTTATATATAGTAAAGTTAAGGAATTTATTATTAAAGTTAAAAATCTATTATTAGCTTATTTTAGTGATTGTTTTAAATTTTTTAAGTGTTTTTATAGTGGTTTTTAGTGCCTTTAGCTAGGTATTAAAGATTTTATAGCAAAGGGTTATAGGGGTTAATGTTATGGTCTGGCCTAGAAGGCTGCTGCTTTCTAGCAATAATAGTATTATTAATATCCTTAGGGGAGAAGGAGAAAGCTCTTCTCCCCTCCGCTATATATCCAGCTTATATATAATATAGGTGCGTAAGAGCGACTCTAAGCAAGCCTTATAGGCCTGTAAAGGGCCCATAGAGGGAGCGCTTAAAATCTAAGCCTAAAGCTTAAATCTATTACAGTTAAAGCCCTATAAGCTTTAAGAAAATAGCGTGTATTAGGATAGCTAAAGGCTTAGTTAGGCTATTAGCTAGCATTTTCTTAGTATTTAAATAAGCAATTTTAGCTAGCCTAGCTAAGACTTGCTGCCTATTATAGTAGAATTTTAGTAGGGTGTGCTTAGTTTAACTATAAAAGGCTGAATTATAGGCTGTTTTTATAGCGCCTTAGTGTAAGGTGTGCACACCTTACAAGGTGCGCCGCCTAGGCGCCCACGCTTAGTCACTTATTTAGCATATAAAAAAACCCTAAATATATATATAAAAAGACTTAAAAAAGGCAAGCTTTAGTTAATATATTAAATACTATATTACCTTTACTTAGCTACTAATTTACTACTTAATAATTTTAAAGCTTCTTTTTAGCTACTTAAAGATAATATAGTACTTATTACTTAATAATTAGCTATTATATTTATAAAGGATTCTATATCCCTTAAAGTATTAGTAAACCTTAACTAATTTATAAAGAATTTATAAAAAGGAACTTTTACTATAATTAAGTCTACCTTAACTTTATTTATAATATAAAAGAAATCTTAAGTAATTAAGAAGTAAATTACTTAATTAAAAGAATTAAAAAGATTATAAAAATAAAAGAGAGAACTCTTTATTACTTTTTACTAAAAAGGAATTAGTAAAAAAAAGGCTAAAAAACAGTACTTTTTTAATAATTTCTTTAATAATAGTAAAGGTAAAGTTTAGGTTAAGAATATTAACCCTTTAATACACTTTACTAACTTATAAAAATATAAAATTTAGATTAATAACCTAACCTATACTTTTAATAAGGTAAAATATAAGTTTTACTAAAACTACTAAAAAATCCTCTTTATATTAAACTATATATACTAAACTTATTAAGTAAAATAGAATTAATTCCTTAATAAATAACTAATAAAATATTAAAAAGAACTTAAAAATAATTAAAAAGAGTTTTAAAAGTAAATACTAACCTTACTAAAAGACTTTACTAATTATAAAGCTTAAATTATAATTATAATAAAAAATATAAAATAGTAAGATAGCTAAAGCTTTATTAACTTTAGTATTTACCTTAATTTCTTAAAGAAATACTTAAAAAAAGTAAGTAAATAAGCTTAGGCTTTTTTATTTTTTATTAAATTATAACTTAAACTTTAAAATTATATTAACCTTTATATATTAATTATAAAGAAAATAAAAAAAAAGTTATTTAAATTACTTAGTAATTTTAAAATATAATACTACTATAATATAAGTATAAAGTAGATATTAAGGGTAATAATAAGTATATAAAGAGGCCTTACTACTAATAGGCTTAATTTATATAGAATTAGTAGCTATTATATATACTTTTAAAACCCTTAACCCTTATTATTAAGTTAAACTATAACTAAATCTATAATTAGTAGAAATATTATAACTATAGTAGTATAAATTACCTTTATTATAATTATAATTAACTAATAAAAAACCTTTTAAGCTATTTAAAAAACACTAATTAGTAAAAATAGCTACCCTTACTTTTATTAAGTTTTAATTCTCTATTAAGTAATAATTCTACACTCTTATTATAATTTAAGGCTAAATTACTACCTATACCTTTATAAATCTTAATACTTACTTTAATATAAATATTATTAATATAGAATTTATAAGGTAATAAAGATTTTATAAAAGTAATATTAAACCCTTTAAAATCTAAGTAATTAATATACTAACTATACCTAAATATAGCATTTACTAAGTGCTTATAAGCATTATTAACTTATAAAGGTATTAAAGGGATTTAACCCTACTATATATTATTATTAATAGGGACTTAAGAATATAAAGAAGCCCCTTACTAATTAGGATATATACTTTATTTAAGAAATATATATATTTATTAATATAAATCTAATAATAATAGTTTAAGATTATATATACTAACCTTTTATTTATATTTTCTTACTATTTTTTTAAAAAGCATTATAATAAGGCTATTATATATATTATTTAGAGTGTTTAAAATAATATATTTATAAAACTAAAAAATAAGGTATAAGTATATAATAACTAAACCTTAAGTAATATACCTTTAAAACTTTATATATTTTTAAATATTTTTAGCTTAAAAAAGGTAAGTATATTATTATTTAAAAAAGATACTAATTATATAATTAACTTATAATTTAATACTACCTTTTTTTATAGCTTTATTTACTTTTTATTTTAATATAAGCTTATAATTCTAAGGGAATATTTTAAGGAAAACTTAGTAAATAGCTATATATAACTATTAAAAAGCTTAGCTAAGGCACCTATCCTATTTATATTAAAAAAGAATAGCACTCTATAGCTATATATAGATTATAAAGGTATTAATAAAATTATACTAAAGAATTACTATACTTTACTTTTAATAGTAAAAATACTAAACTAATACTAAAAGGTATAGTTCTTTATAAAAATTAATATTAAGGATATATACTATTATATTTAAATTAAAAAAGGGGATAAATAAAAAATAGTGTTTTATATTTAATATAATTACTATAAGTACCTTATTATACCTTTTAAACTAACTAATACCTTAGCTATATTTTAAAACTATATCTATTAAGCATTATAAAGGCTAGTTAATATAATTTATATAGTATATTTAAATAATATCCTTATTTTTTTAAAAACCTAAGAAGAGTATATTAACTATATTAAATAAGTCTTAAAAAGAATAAAGGGTATTAAGCTATATATAAAGCCTTTTAAGTATGCCTTTTACTAAGACTTTATAGAATTTCTAAGGTTTATTCTATTAATTAATAGTATTTTAATAAATTAAAAGTAAATAAAAATAATTTAAAAGTAAAAAGAGCTTAAAACCTTTTATAATATTTAAGTTTTTCTTAGGTTTTATAACTTTTACTAATAATTTATATATTAATACTTTACTATTATAGCACCCTTTAATATACTAATAAAAAAAAGCTAAAGAGGTATTTAAATAAAGAAATTTATATTTAAAGAAAGTAAATAACTAATATTTAACTAATTAAAGACTATCTTTTAATAAGTGCTATTACTATAATACTATAACCTATTAAGCTTAATTTATATTAAAATTAATATATTTATATTTACTATAATAGGCATTATCTTTTAGCTAAATAATAAGGGGTAATATTATTTTATTATATTTTAGTTTTAAAAGTTTACTAATATAAAATATAATTATAATATAGTTAACTAAGAGTTATTTACTATAGTTAAGTTATTTAAATATTAGTAATACTATATTAAAAGTATAGTAATATTAGTAAAGATTCTTTTAAACTACTATAACTTATAAATATTTATAAGCTAAAATAAGCTAAATAGTTAGTAAGTAAGATAGTATATATTTCTTAGCTTATTTAACTTTATAATTAAATATAAAGTAAAAAAGAGTAATTTTATTAATATACTATTAAAATAGCTTAATTATAAGGGTAAAAAGCTAATAAATTAAAAAATACTATTAAAGTTATAAAAAAGGTTAGTACTAAAAGATATAGCTAAAACTATACTTAAGTATACTAAAGGGTATAGTAAAATACCTTTAAAAATAAAATTAATCCTAGCTAAAAAGAAAGGTTTAATAAGGCTAAACTTTATTACTTAAAAGGCTAAAGTTACTACTAAAATATTAGCTAAATAAGGGTTAAAACTTAGTAATTTTAAGGATAAAGTTACTTAAGTTTAGTATATTAAAGCTAAGGAGGTTTAAGAGTTTATTAAGTCTTTTAATCCTTATTTAGTAAATATTTATAAGCCTTTTATTAAAATGCTTTTAAAAGCTTAAAAGTAAAACTTAAACTTATAAAAAATAACTAAAAATAAGTTTATAATAATTCTAAGGGGAAAGGTAAAAATATAGTAATATAATATAAGCAGCCTTTTATTATATAAAAAATAGGTAGTTATTTTATAAAAGCTTATCTTATAATAGAAGCTTTTATAGCTATACTATAATAATTTACTAGCTAGTTATTTTAAAATTAATAGAACTATAAAGCTTTTAAAAAAATTATACTATTAGCTAATAATAAAGTAAGTAGTAGTAGATTATATATCTAATTATAGTATATACTAAAGAGTTATTATATAAAGGTATTATTTATATAGCTAGCTAAAATTACTATTAATTTCTAAATAACTATAAGTAAAAGTGTTTATAAACTTTATAACTAAATTACTAAATATATTAAGTAAGAATAGCTATATTAATATAATATTAGTAATTATAAACTAATATATTAAGTATACTATCTTTCTATTAATTACTATAAATATTAATATAATAAAACTTATAGAAATTTTTTACTATAAAATAAAATTATAATTTAGTACTATAAAGGGCATAATATTAGACTAAGGTAGTGTATTTATTAATGACTTTTAAAATAATTTATATAATTATTTATAAATAAAAAGGAGGCTTTTAATAGTGTTTTACTTATAAATTAATAGCTAAATAAAATATACTAACTAAGTATTAAAATACTACCTATAATACTTTATAAGCAAAAACTAAGTAATATAGCCTTTACTACTATTATAAGTATAATTTACCTATAATAATATTATAAACTAAATAATAAGGCTAGTATTAAATTATATATTATTTAAATATTATTTAGAGTTTTATCTAAATATTAAGAATAATATACTAAAGAAAGGTGTTTTAAAGGTAAAGGTATATATAAAGAAACTATATAAAGTTTAGAATAAACTAATAAAAATATAGTAAAGGGCTATAAAAGTATAGATAAATTATTATAATAAAGGATACTAATAAATAATATTTTAAAAAAAAAATATAATACTATTATTTATAAAGAATATTAAAGTAAAGTAAATAAAAAGAAAGCTAAACCTTAGGTATTTAAAACTATTTTAAATACTATATACTATTAGTAAATAAGTATATTAGCTAAAACTACTAAAAAAGTACTAAAGGCTATATAATATATTTTATATTTACTTATTAAAGCTATAGAAAAACTACTAAAATAATAATAATAAGCTAGTAATCCTTAACTTAAAAAAGAAAGAAGAGAATAAGTATAAAATAAAAGAAATATAAAATAAGAAAATAATTAACAAAGAAACCTATTACTTAATA
Organism: Claviceps sorghi; assembly: GCA_018360135.1. Classification (NCBI taxonomy): domain Eukaryota; kingdom Fungi; phylum Ascomycota; class Sordariomycetes; order Hypocreales; family Clavicipitaceae; genus Claviceps; species Claviceps sorghi. Next base: position 2,907 of record SRPV01000259.1, on the reverse strand, counting down.
AAATAAAAGGGTTAGTTTAGTAAATATAACTAATAAACTATAAAGAAAGATATATATACCTTAGCTTATATTAGTATATAAAAAAAAGAAAGCAAAGACTAAGTAATATTATAGTAAAATATAAGCAAAAAGTTAATAAACTATTTTTTCTTATATATTAAAAAAAAAAAAATAAATAACTATAAAAGCTATACTATATTATAAGCATTTTAATAAGGAATAAGTTCTATATATTAGTAAATAAGGAATTTAGAGCAATGCTATTAGGTATAAATACTAAATAGTTAGTATTTAACTTAATTACTATAATAGCACCTTAATATACCTATATAATTATTATAGCTTAAATTATATACTTTACCTTACTAAGGTAAAGGTAAAGGGCTTAGGTTAATTACTAAGCCTTATACTACTCTTAGTAATTTTTTTAAGGAAATATAAATAAAAAAGTATTTAAAATAAAGTAATATACTTATAAGATTTTATAAAAAAGGGGGGAAATATACTACTTATACCTATTAATAGGCTATAATATAGCTTTTAAAAGCAATTTTAGTAGCCTAAAAATATTAATAAAGGGCTAAAAAGAAGAGAGTAAGATATATATATATAGATAGCTTTCTTAGTATTAGTAAAACTATATACTAACCTATAAGCCTAATCTATATTGTTAAAACTATATAAAAAAATAAGGGAAAGCTTACTAAGTGCGTACTAAGTCTCCTTTATAAAAAAATAATAGCTTATACTACTATCTTTCTTATTATTATTATTATTATTATCTTTATTATTATTACTTAAAGCTTACTGTTTAGTTATAAACGCTTTAAGTTAGTTATATATTTATAAAAGGTCCCTTTAGTCTCCCTATATTATAATAAGCACCTATTAAAATATAAGTAAAAAGCTATAAAAGTAATAATAATTACTTACGCTTAAATAAGTATTATTTTATTTATTATACTATATATAATAGCTAAATACCTAGAGTTTTTTATAGATAATTAGTAAAAGATGGAAGGTATAGTTAAATAGCACTAAAGTAGGAGTAAAAGAGAGGCTTTTTATAAAATCCTTATATTATATATATATATAATATAAATATATATAAGTTTAAAAATAGATAATATATATTAATAAATTAATAAATTATTAATAAAAAACTAATATATTATAATAATATTATTAAAAATATATATATAGGAATATAAAAGACTAAAGGAAATAAAGAAGTAAATATAGTAAAAAGAAGGAGGATATATAGTAGCTTAATATAATTAGTAATTTAAAATTATTTATTTTTCTTTTATTTATTATAGTTAGATTAAAGTATAAGTAGCTAGGGACTTATTAAGAATTATATAGGGAAGTAGGGGTAACACTAAACCTACTATAGTAGTTAAAGCGCTATAATAATAATAATATAAGTAAGATATATATAATAGAATAATAATAAGTAATGTATTAGCTACTAAGGATATTAGCCTAGGAGAGGGGGTAATTATAAGGTATATACACCTTATAAGGTGCGCCGCTTAAGCGCTTACGCTTAGTTACTTATTTAGCATATAAAAAAACCCTAAATGTATATATAAGAAGACTTAGAAAAGGCAAGCTTTAGTTAATATACTAGATGCTATATCGCCTTTGCCTAGCTACTAATTCGCCACCTAACACTTAGTTATCGCAAAAAATCTATATAAGGGGCTTTATAAAGGCTTTTAGCTCCTTAAAAATGCCCTTTAGCTACTAAAGCTCTTTAAAAGTCTTGTAAATTATATTAGACTTAGCTTTTATAGTAGATAAAGCTATAGTACTAGCTTTCTTACTTTTCTAACTTATAAGGCCCTTAGCTAGCTTAATTAGGTATATATAAGTGGATTTAGAAGAGCTTCTATTACTAGCAAAATTACTATTATAGAACCTAACTAAGCTATTGCTAGCTTTGCTTTTGCCTTTATTTATAGGGGAATCCTTATAAATTATAGCAAGGTTTTAGGTACTAAAAAGGTATCTTAAAAGGCTTTTTATAGTATTTAGGTATTTTAAATAAGGACTAATAAGGGCTGTTAAAAGCTATTATAGTGTAAAGGTAATGTTAGGCCTTATAAGGAGCATTAAATATATAATAGTCCCTATAATGCTCTAATATTCCTTAATTTCCTTAGGGTTAAGGGGCTTAGTAAGCTAAGATTTTAAGACTCTTAGCTATATAGGAATTCTAACTACTTTATAATTTTTAAGCTTAAAGTATACTAAGGCCTCTTAAATATACTGTTTTTAGTGTATTTTTAGAGTCTTATTTTTTTAATTATACTAAATTTATACCTTTAGGAAGAATTTTATAAAGCCTCTATCTTCTATAGGGTAGGCTTTATATAAAGCTTTTTTAAGTTAATTTATATATTATAAATTTAGCCCTATAAGAAGGTAATTATTAATATAAGTAATAATAAAAGTCTTAGTTTTAGGATTATAAAATATAGTAAGGTTAAATATAAGAGGGCTAAAACTAAGGCTTTTTAGCACTTTTATTAGCGTTTACTACCACTCTTTAAAGCTTTACTTTAAGCTATAAAGGGTCTTTCTAAGAATAATTATTTAATTTTTAGAAGCCCTATAACTATAGCTTTTAGCTAATTTAGCTAAGTGTAGATTTTACTTAATAAATTCTATAAAGCCCTTTAGAATTATTATATAAATAAGCTCTTTAAGGTAGCTATTTAAAAAAGCACCTATAAAGTCTACTTACTTTATTTTTTAGTTCTTTATAGCTACTAAAGCTAATAAAATCTGCTAGCTAAGGGGAATATTAGTAGTAGCAAAGGTATCTATATAATTTAAACCTTTTATTTATATAAATCCTTTTATAATAAGCTAAGCTTTATATTTTAAAGGATTATTTTC
>SRPV01000258.1:0-25568 GCA_018360135.1 Claviceps sorghi | reverse complement strand
TAATTAGTAGTAGTATTTAAGTTTATAAAAGTTATTATTATAAAAAGGGTCCTTTTCTTTTATTAATAAAAAATAGTTATATAAGTAGAACCTAACCTTAAAAGGTCTTTTAAAAAGTATAAAAATTCCTTACCTATAGTATAGTAATAGAACCTAACCTTATAAGAGGTCTTTTAAAAGCTATCTCTTTAGATAACCTTATAAATCTATAGTTTTATAACTACTAATTAGTATTAGTTTAGCTAGTATTATATATAATAAAAAGGTTATAAAAAAGGGTTTAATTTAGCTTATTTATAAAGGTTCTAAGCTAGCTTAAAAGGTTAGAAAAGGTAGGAAAAGTAGTGTTATTATTAGCTTACTTTTCCCCTTAAGTGCAGCCCTATATTTATAGGGATACACTTAATAGGAGCGCTACTCTCACTCCTATTAATCTGCCTAGGCTTTGCTAAGGTTCTCCTATAAGGGGGCAATTCCAACACTACCTTTTAATAAGTATTACTACTATAATACTATAACTTATTAAGCCTAATTTATATTAAGACTAATATATTTATATTTACTATAGTAAGCATTATCTTTTAGCTAAATAATAAGAGATAATATTATTCTATTATATTTTAGTTTTAAAAGTTTATTAATATAAAAAGTAATTATAATATAGCTAACTAAAAGTTATTTACTATAATTAAGTTATTTAAATATTAATAATATTATATTAAAAGTATAGTAATATTAGTAAAGGTTCTTTTAAACTATTATAATCTATAGATATTTATAAGCTAAAGTAGGCTAAATAGTTAGTAGATAAGATAGTATATATTTCTTAGCTTATTTAACTTTATAATTAAATATAAAGTAGAAAAGAGTAACTTTACTAATATACTATTAAGATAGCTTAATTATAAGGGTAAAAAGCTAATAAACTAAAAGATACTATTAAAATTATAAAAAAAGCTAATATTAAAAGATATAGCTAAAACTATACCTAAGTATATAAAAGAGTATAATAAGATACCTTTAAGAATAAAATTAGTTTTAGCTAAGAGAAAAGGTTTAATAAAGCTAAACTTTATTACTTAAAAAGCTAAAGTTATTATTAAGATATTAGCTAAATAAGGGTTAAAACCTAGTAATTTTAAAAATAAAGTTACTTAGGTTTAGTATATTAAAGCTAAAGAGATTTAAAAGTTTATTAAGTTTTTTAATTTTTATTTAGTAAATATTTATAAGCCTTTTATTAAAATACTTTTAAAAGCCTAAGAGTAAAATTTAAACCTATAAAAAATAGCTAAAGGTAAGTTTATAATAATTTTAAAAGGAAAGGTAGGGATATAATAATATAATATAAGTAGCCTTTTATTATATAAAGAATAAATAGTTATTTTATAAAAGCCTATCTTATAATAAAAGCTTTTATAGCTATATTATAATAATTTATTAGTTAGTTATTTTAAAATTAATAAAATTATAAAGCTTTTAAAAAGATTATATAATTAGCTAGTAATAAAGTAAGTAGTAGTAAATTATATATTTAGTTATAGTATATACTAAAGGGTTATTATATAAAGGTATTGCTTATATAGCTAGCTAAAATCTCTACTAATTTCTAAGTGATTATAAGCAAAAGTATTAATAGACTTTATAACTAAATTACTAAAAGTATTAAGTAAAGATAGCTATATTAATATAATATTAGTAATTATAAATTAATATACTAAGTATATTAATTTTCTACTAATTACTATAAATATTAATATAGTAAAACTTATAGAAATTTTCTATTATAAAATAAAATTATAAGTAAGTGCTATAAAGGGCGTAATATTAAACTAAAGTAATATATTTATTAGTGCCTTTTAAAGTAATCTTTATTATTACTTATAAATAAAAAAGAGGCTTTTAATAGTATTTTATTTATAAATTAATAGTTAAATAAAATATACTAACTAAGTACTAAAATACTATTTATAATACTTTATAGTTAAAAACTAAGCAATATAGCCTTTACTACTATTATAAGTATAATTTATTTATAATAATACTATAAATTAAATAATAAAGCTAGTATTAAACTATATACTATTTAGGTATTACTTAAAGTTTTACTTAAGTATTAAAAATAATATACTAAAAAAAGGTATTTTAAAGGTAGAAGTATATATAAAGAAACTATATAAGATTTAAAATAAACTAATAAAAATATAGTAAAAAGCTATAAAAGTATAGGTAAATTATTATAATACAGAATACTAATAAATAATATTTTAAAAGGGAGATATAGTATTATTATTTATAAAGAATATTAAAGTAAAGTAAATAAAGAGAAAGCTAAACCTTAAGTATTTAGAACTATTTTAAATACTATATACTATTAATAAATAAGTATATTAGCTAAAACTACTAAAGAAATACTAAAAGCTATATAATATATTTTATATTTACTTACTAAAGCTTTAAAAAAACTATAAAAATAGTAATAATAAACTAATAATTTTTAACTTAAAAAAAGAAAAAGAGAATAAATATAAAGTAAAAGAAATATAAAATAAGAAGATAATTAATAAAGAAACCTACTACTTAGTAAAATAAAAAGGTTAGCTTAGTAAATATAATTAATAAACTGCTAAAAAAGATATATATATACCTTAACTTATATTAGTATATAAGAAAAAGAAAGCAAAGACTAAGTAATATTATATTAAAAGATAAGTAAAAAAGTTAATAAACTATTACTTTTATAAATATTAAAAAAAAAAGACAAAGAAAATAAAAAAAACACTAAAACTATACTAAATTTAGGGTAGTTTAATAGAGAAGACTCTATTATATTATTAATAGTAGGAGCCTTATTAGACTCTTACCTTAGAATAAAAACACCTATATTTTTATCTAACTTAATTGCTTAAATAAACCCTATAACTATTTAGTAAATAGTTACTACTTAAATAGTATATTCTAACTTATTAAGGCAAAGATATAAAGCTTATATAGCCTTTTATTTATTAAACTCTTAGTTAAAGATTGCTTACTATAATATTAATAAAGATATATATAAGATATAGTAAGATATATACTATATTATTAAAAAGGGGGGGGAAAAAAGCTAGCTATATCTATTAATAAGCTAAAGTATATTACTTAAAAGTAATTTTAGTATCTTAAAAATATTAGTAAATAACTAAAGAAAAAAGAGTAAAAAGGCTATATATATATAGTTTTTTAGCACTAATAAGACTATATAATAACTAATATATTTAGTTAGTATAGTTAAAGCTATATAGAAAAATAAGAGAAAGATGGGCAAAATAGTAATATATCTCCTTAGAAAAAATATAATAATTAAAATTAAAATTATTATTATTATTATTATTATTATTATTATTACTATTACTATTACTACTATTATACTAAGTATTTACTATAGTATAGAGCTAGTTATATATTAGTAAGAGGTTATTTTAATTACCTTATATTATAATAAGAACCTATTAAAATATTAGTAATATACTAATAACTTAATTATAAATACTTACTTTAAAATATATATTATGATACTTATTATACTATTAATAATAACTAAAAACTTTAAGTTTCTTATAAATAAATAGTTTATTAAGAAATATATAGATAAGTAGTATAAGTTTAATATAAAAGAGAGGGTTTTTTTAAAACTCTTTTACTTATATATATATATAGTATAAATATATATAAATATAAAGCTAAATAACTAAGGAAGATATAATAATAGATTAGTAGTAAAAAGCTAATATATTATAATAATATTATTAAAAAAATGTATATATATATATATAAATATAGAAGAGTAAAGGAAGTAAAAGAGTAAATATAGTAAAAAGAAGGAGGATATATAATAGTATAATATAATTAATAATTTAAAATTATTTATTTTTCTTTCTTTTATTATAGTTAAATTAAGGTATAAATAGCTAAAAACTTACTAAGGATTATATAAAGAAGTAAAGGTAATACTAAACCTACTATAGTAGTTAAAATACTATAATAATAATAATATAAGTAAGATATATATTATAAAATAATAATAAGTAATATACTAGCTGCTATAAATGTTAACTTAAAAGGGGGGGTAATTATAAGGTATACACACCTTATAAGGTGCGCTGCTTAGGCGCTTACGCTTAGTTACTTATTTAGTATATAAAAACCCTAGATATATATATAAGAAGACTTAGAAAAGGCAAGCTTTAGTTAATATACTTAATGCTATATTGCCTTTGCTTAGCTACCTATTTGCCACCTAACAATTATTTATAAAAAAACTATTAATAAAAATATATAAAGCTACTAATTAAAACTTAAGTAAAATATATTAAATTCCTTATTTAAAATTATTAATTTACTATTATTATTATTATTATTAAATTACACTAGATAGCTCTAGGAGCTATTTTTTAGTACCTTTGCTTATTTAAATATATAGGAAAAACCTTAGAATAAGGAGAAAAACCTATATACTATTATATATCTTTTTAAGGTTAAGGCCTTAAGGTAGGGCCTTAGTAGTTTTAGTATATAAAATATAGTATACTACTAGCTAAGTTAGTAGCTATAGTTACTAAAAGGGCTAAAGAAAAATAAAAAGTAATATAGTAAATATATATAATTTATATATTAAAGATATATAGTTTAAATATATATTAAGGATATTTAAATATAGTTTAGTTTAAGGTTAGTAGGAGTTTATATTAATTAGTAGTTTAATAATTTTAGAATATATTATATAGTAGTTTTATATTAAGTAATATATTATTAAGCTTACTTAATTAAGAATATAGTTATTAATCTAAAGTATAGTTACTAATTTAATATAAGTAAACTAAAGGCTTAAGCTAAGTTTAAAGTAAAAGTTTATTAATACTATTATACTTTTATATTTCTACTTTTTAATTTTTTAATTAGGACTAGCTTACTAATAAGTAATTTAAAGGGTTAAGTCTTTTTTTATAAGTAAGGTCCCTTTTACTTAGGTTTAAGAACCTTTTTTTTCTTTTTTTTTTTATAATAAAAGCTTAATTTAATAAGTACCCTTTCTTTTACCTTTTAGTTTTTAGTATAAGCTTAGTTTAGGTTTTTAGTGTTATTAATAATTTTTAAGAAAAACTATACCTTAAAAGAGTAGTAGCTTAGTAAGTTATTTTAAAGTTTAGCTTAGTTTTAGTACTAACCCTTTTAAAGCCTTTAATAGTAGTAGCTTTATAACTTTTATATTATATAAATAAAAAATCTAAAAAAATATTATTATAATTAAAAAAGTAAGTATTCTTTTAGGCCCCTTTTAGGTTTATTATAGTAACTAATTATTTAAGTATTAGTAGTTCTTATTTTAAATACTATATAATAAGGCACTTTTATAATAAGGTAAGTTATTTTAGTTTACTTTAGGTTTAATATAGTTTTTAACTAAAGTAGCTTTTATTTATTTATATTTTTTACTAAGTAAAGGTATAAGCTTTTTTTAACTTTTAAGTAACTTATAATAGTAAGAATAAAAATAATTTAAAGTTTATATTTAATCTAAGTTTAGTTTAGTTTTATATTTATTATTACCCTACTAATATATTATAGTTTAAAGTATATAAAAAAGTTTAAAAAACTACTTAGTGCTTAGTTAATACTAAGCTAAGTATTAGTTAAGCCTTTATTATTACTAAGGTAGTTTTTAAGGGCTTTAAGTAAGATATACTAAGCTATATAAAGTAGCTAGCTATAGCTATAGAGTAAACTAGCGCTTTATTAGTAATAGTAGCTATAGTAATTATAAAGGGGAACTTAGCTAAAAGTAGTAAAAAGAGAGAAAAGGGAGTAAAAAATAAAAGTAAAGTAGTTAAGAAGGGAGAGAGTTTAAAAAAAGCTACTTAGGGCTATAATAAAACTAAAGAGCGCTTTTATAGTTGCTTTTAGAGTATTTAAAGTGTTTTTAATAGCTATTTTTCTTTTTTTTATAACTTTTGTAAATAAATAAAATAGATAGCTATAGCTTATTTTTATTATAGCCCCCTTTTACTACCTTTTTATATTTATTTATAGTTATTAGTCTCTATATAATAAATATATAGGCTCTTTTTTATTTACACCCCTCTTTCTTTTTTACTAAGCTTATTATAGGCCTTTTTCTCCTTTATATAGTTAATTTTTTATTATTTTTAAAGTATAAAAGCTAAATAATATTAAGGGAGTTAGCTAATACTAAGTATTTATTAAGTAAGGTATCTTACTAATTTAGGTAAGTTAAGGGCTATATAGATATCCCTTTAGTTTTATATTAGTTTTATATTAGTGTTTATAGGTTAAAGATAGTTATATTTTAAGCACTATATAATTAAGTATTAATAGTTTTTTTTTTACTTTAGTAGTAATATATTAGTAATTTTACCCTAAGAATATAGTAATTATAAAAAAAGTAATTAAAGCTAATTTTTTTTATATATATTTAAATAAAAGCTATTAATTTAAACTTAGTAAAGTAATAGTAAAAGTAAATAACTTTTGCTTTAAAATAAAAGTTAGGGTTTTATTTAGCTATATATTAATTTTAGTATAAATTATAAATAAAAGCCTTAGTTTTATTTTTATATTACTTATTTTTTTATTTTTTTTTTAGTTTTTAACTTAAGCTAAAAGCTTTAGAATTAAAAAGAGAGTAGTTTAAAAATAGTTTATAGTTTATAATCTATATTTACCTTTAATAGGTTATTTAATAGTAGATATATATTATAACTATAGTATATATAGTATAAATCTTTATTACTATACTATTTATTTTAATATATTTATAGTATTATTAAACTTAGTAGGTAAAGTAAAGGTTAAAAGATAGTACTACTATTTTAGTCTTAAGTAAGGTTTATAGTATTACCTTATAAGCGCTTAATATTACTAAAAGGCACTTAGTTTATTTTATAATAAATACTTTTATAATTTCTTTAGCTATATTACTTTATTTAATAAGGGTATAGTATATACCTATACTATATATAATAAGGCTTTATATAACCTATATATATAAGAGTTTTAATTCCTATAGTAAGCACCCTTATATAAATACTATAAGTATAATAAAGGCTAACTATTAATATATAAGCTTTTTTATAAGCTATTTTTAATATACCTTTTACTATAGCTTATAGTATATTTAAACTTTTAAAAAGTATATAGCTTATATTAGTTAAATTATAGTATTACTAAGCTAAACCTATATTATATTTAATTATTTTTTCTTAATAAAATAAATAAGTTTACTTTTTTAAAAATAAAATTAAAGGTTAAATTTTTAAAACTATTCTTAATAAATCTTTTAAGCAGTCTTAAAGTATTTCTATATCTTTTTTATTATATATTTATATATTAAAATATTTATATTATCTAAGAATTTAAGAACTAAAGTAAAGTAAACTATTTTAAGTTTTTTATATAAGAATATAATATATAATAGAAATAGTATTAGAAATATAAAGGACTCTTATAAAATCCTTATAAGTATAGGTTAAGTAGTAATTATTTTACTTTTAAATATTAAGTAAGCCTTTTATTTATTAATAAAGGCTTAAGCTTATTATACTATTTATATAAGTAATTTAGTAGTAAGTATTATATATATTAGTTATTTATAGTAAACTATATTAAAGGCTATAAAGATATTTAGTTAAAAAAGTAATATAATTTTACTATAATACTATATTATTTTTATAGCTTTTATTAAAATATTAAAAGCTACCTTAATAAAGTAGTTTACTTTATTATTTATTTAAAGATTAAAAAGAGTGCCTTTTTTCTTAAATATATAGATAATTTATATTACTATTACTATTTTAAGGATTTTACCTATTATACTTAAGAGAGAAATAAAATACTATACTTTTATATATTATATCTTTAAGAGGGTTTTCTTAAGCTTATATAAAAGAATTACCTTAGCTTTTTAAAATAGTTTTAAGTAATATTTAGCTTAGTAATATATATTAAAAAGAGTAATTAAAGTATAAGCTAAAGATTTACTATATACCTTTAAAAACTTAGCTAAAAGCTTATTAAGTTTAAATACTTTTTAATTTAATAGCTATTTAAGAATATTATAAATCTTATTTATTATAAATTTATTCTTATTAAGAAATACTATAAAATTAAGGTAGATACTAAGGTTATTTAAAAGGTTATTTATTTTTACTATAAATATTAGAAAGAACTAATTAAAAAAAGCTTTAGTTTTATTTTAGTAAGTGTATTATAGTATTTAGAATTTACTTATATTTTAGTATAAGGGTAGGACTTACTAGATTTTTAATAAGAGTTTACTTTTTAGTTTAGCTTATTATTTAAGCTTTTAAAGGCTTTCTTTACTTACTATTACCTTTACTACTACTCTTTACTAAAAGCTATATTACTTATTATATATAATATAGTTTTAGTATATTACTATTTTAAATATAGCCTTTTAATTTACTAAGGTATATTAATAGCACTATTATTTTAAAGCTTTATAAGTATCTTAAACTACCTTTTTTATTTTAAGGTTTTACTATAGTTATATATAGAAACTAATATAAAGCCCTTTTAGTGTTATAGTTATAGTAATAATATTAAGTTCTACTATAAGCTATTTAGTAAATATATTTATATAGCTTATATATACTAAGAAGAAAAGAAAGTTATTAAGTGTAAGGTGTGTACACCTTATAAGGTGCGCCGCCTAGGCGCCTACACTTAGTTACCTATTTAGTATATAAAAACCCTAAATATATATATAAGAAAACTTAGAAAAGGTAAGCTTTAGTTAATATATTAAATGCTATATTGCCTTTACTTAGCTACTAATTTACTACTTAATAATTTTAAAGCTTCTTCTTAGCTATCTAAAGATAATATAGTATCTATTACTTAACAATTAGCTATTATATTTATAAAGAATTCTATATCCCTTAAAGCACTAATAAACCTTAACTAATTTATAGAGAACTTATAGAAAGAAACCTTTACTATAATTAAATCTACCCTAACCTTATTTATAATATAAAAGAATTATATATAAAAAAAAAAAAAAACTTTTGCGAATTCGCCTGCATTGCAATAGCGCTATAGAATTAACTTTAATCCGCTTAAAAAGTTAATAAAAAGATTTACCTTACCTATTTACCCCCCTTCTTAATAGTATATTAAGCTTAAAGTATAGAAGTAGTAAGTAATATAATAGATATTATTATAAATAGTAGGAATTATAGCCTCTTCTAAAGTTACTATAACCCCCTTACTAATTTAGGTAGAATTATATTTAGTAACTAAGTTAATTCTATACCTAATATAATATAAGACTAAGTATTAGTATACTTATAACTAAAATATAATAAAATTACTAAGTTAGTACTATTTTTTTTACTAAAAAGGCTTTAAAATATTATTCTATATATTATTAATATAAAGACTATATAGGCTTAATAAAAGGCTATAACTTACTCTTACTTAATACTAAAAGACTTAATAATAACCTTTACCCTTAAAGTAATAGTTAAAAAGGTAGTTAAAAAGGCACTTTAACTTAAAACTATAATAAAAATATTATAAATAAGAGTTATAGTTAATAGTTTATCTATTTACTTTCTTATTATAGTAGCTTAACCCCTTACTTTTATAATAGTCCCTTTATATATTTACTATAATACTAATTAGTATAAAAACTTTTCGCGAATTTGCCCGCACCGCAACAGCGCTGCGGAATCGACTCTAAACCGCTTAAAAAGTTAATAAAACGTTTTATTAAGCCTGTTTACCCCCCTTTCTAATGCTATATTAGTCTTAAAGCATAGGCGTAATAGGTAGTATAATACTAATAAATATTAATACTAGGAATTATAGCCTTTTATAGAGTTATTACTACTTAAATATAAGGACTAATAATAATAATAATATAACTACCCCTTAAGTTAATTCTAAGCCTATTATAAGTTAGAATAAGGCGCTAGCATACTTATATAAGGATTATAATAAGATTATTAGGCTATTTAATATAAGCTTATTAAAAGGGATTTAAGACTTCTACCTCTTCTATTTAAATATAGAAATAATATATACTTACTATAGCACTATTAATATCTTTAGACTAATTATAATAAAGAACTTTAAGAAAATTATTAAAAAGGCTATTAAAAAAGCAATTTAGTCTAGGACTAACTTAAGAACCTTTTAGGCTTCTATTATAACTTATAAGATAACTACTACTATTAATATAGCCCTTTTTAGCTAAGGATCTGCCTATTAGCTAATTACCTTAGTAGTGCTGCCTTAGGTATATTATAAAGTCCTTATTAAAAGGCCCTTTATTAGTAAGCTCCTTAAGACTAAGTCCCTAAAAAATATTATTACTACTATTAATATAGCTATTAATACTAAATATACTATAGCTATAAGGCACCTCTATAGTAGGGATACTATTATAATATTTAAGGACTTAGCTAAACCTTACTTAATAAGTAAGGACTAAGTTTAATATATATTTAAACTAAATATAACCCTTTAATACTAAGTGTTTAGTATAATTATTAAAAGATTCTCTAACTACCTTTACTAAAACTAATTAAAAAAAGATATTATAAAGGCCCTTACTACTACTAATAGCCTTAGGATAGTTAAGGTTATAACTTAAAAACTATATAATACCTTTAATAAAGCTTCTTTTATTATAGGTATTAATAAAGTAAATATAGCTAACTACTTATATTAAGCTAAGGTAGTTTTTAAAGCTAAGATATTTAATATTAAACTATATAATAATACTATTTACCCTAAATAGTACTATAAATACTATAAATTTAGCTATATTATAGTATATTATAAAGCTACCCTAAGGTATAGCTGCTATATAATTAATTAGTATAAAGAGGGAGAATAATTATACCTAGCCTTTATAAGTAATACTTATAAACGTTACTTTAACTATTTTAGTAGGTACTTAGCTTAGTTCTAACTTTATACTATAATAAATAAGTAATAAATATAAGCTAAAATAGCTTACTTAATAAGGCTATACGCTTTTACTATTCTAAATAATATAGAATAAAAAGGTTAAACTAAAGTTAAAAGCTATAGCTATTATAAAAGGGTAAGTAGCTTTATAGCTTAAAAAAAGTTGCCTTAAAAATAAGTTAAGTACCTTAAAAAGAGTAGGAACTAAACTACTAAGGTATAACCTTTCTTATTAGCTTTAATAATTTAGTAATATAATATAATAAATAACTACCTAAGCCTTTAACCTATCTCTATTAAGGGGCTAGCTAAATATAGTAGCTAACCTATTACCTTTCTATAATAAAGGTATTATACTAAAATATATAAAAGAAAATATACTTAGTATATATAATACTAAGCGCTTAGCTTAGAATTAATATAGTAGTAATATAAGAACTATATAGTTTTAATTAATTACCCTTTACTCTAAGCTTAAGATACTACTAACTTACTATATATAAAGGTAGGATAGCTATATATATATATTAAAAACATAGCCCTAAATTATAAATAACTTAATATAAAATAGATTAGTGCTTTATTACCTTATAAGATATAGAAATCTACTTTATATACTCCCTTAACTTTAAATATAACTAAACTATACCCTTATATAAACTTATATTAGCCCCTTTAAGGGACTAAACTATACTTATTAAGGACTTTAACTAATACTACCTATTATAAAATAAGTATAAATATACCTCTTTAAGTTATAATACCCTTTTAACACTTATAACTTAATAGTAACTTAAGCTTATTACCCCTTAAGGTAAAATAACTTAGTAAACCTAAGGCTAATAAAGTAGTATAATTAACTATACTTAGGCTACCCTTAACTTACCTATTAAATTTATTAAAAGCCTTAACTTAAGTAGGTTTAACTATATTTTATAGCTTATTTATATTAAGATAGAAATACACTAACTAAGAAATAAAGACCTTAGGTTTAGCTAAGTATTTATAAATAATAATATTATATTTAGTAAGGCTATATATTAGCTCTATTATAACTACCTTAGAGAGCTATTTAACACCCTTAAAGAGATTAACTTATTTATAAACTAGTTAATAGGTAAGCTTTAGTAAATTATTAGAAAATTAACCTTAAGGAACCCTTAAGGTAGGCCTTATTAGCAGCTATAGTAGAATATAAGAGTTAAGGAGGCAGTCTAAGAGATAAAAAGAGCCTAATATTATTAAAAAGTAACTAAAACTAATATAGATTAATAAACTACTACTAAGGTAGCTAAGACTTAATTTTAAGTAGTTTATAAGGAGTAATATAGTGCCTAAAGACACCTTATCTAATTAGCAATTGCTAAGCAGCCTATTTTATAGAAACTAAAATAATAGGTATATCTTTATAGTAGCCTCCCCTTTAATACTTAATAGGTACTAACCCTACTCTAAGGTAAAGGTAATATAACCTTTTAAGTATATTTTTATAATAAAAAAGCAATAGTGTTTATAGAATAGTTCTTTTCTCTATCTTACACTTATACTAATAATATACTAAAAGACTTAGGGGCTTATTTTAATACTACTATATTCTTAAACTTAAAAAAATTTAATAAAGATAAAATTTATATAGTTATAAAGCACTTAGCTAGCTAAAAGGCATCTAAATTTAATAAGCTTTTAGTAGGGTTCCTTAAGGTATATAGTAAGCTATTAGCTTAAATACTAGTATATTTACTTAATATTTATTACTAAGTTAGGCACTACTTAGCCTTATTTTAAAAGGTAAAAGTAGTAATACTATAAAAACTAAGGAAGTCCCTTTAAAAGCTTTAATAAGCTAAAGCTTAAAGGCTAATATTACTTTTAAGCGTTATAGATAAAGTCTTAAAAGTAGGAGTAATAACTTAGATTACTTATATAGCTAAGGAGGGAGGCGCTCTCCCTAATATATAAATAGAAAATAAGGCTAATAGGTTAATAAAGGTAGCCCTTAGTATTCTTATTAAGGCTATATATATAACATAGCACTATAGTAGGATTATATTACTTCTTTAGCTAAATATCTCTATAGCCTTTAATACTATATACTACTATTAACTTATATATATAATAATCTCCTTAAGCCTTTTTAAGTAAATAGTAGTATAAACTTAAGCCTTTATAGCTATTAAAATAGCTTATCTTTATTTTAAAGGTAAGGCTATTAATACTATATTTATAACTACTAAGGTTCTATAAGGTTTCTCTATCTCCTTTATACTATTCCTCTTATATATTATCCCTTTTTATACTAAGCTATAGTTAGTTAATTCTATACTAGTTCTAAGGTTTTTAAATAATATAAATATTTTTATATATAAGTATATAGTAGAGAATAACTAAGCCTAACTTAAGTAAGCTTAGAAGGTTTACTAAAAATAGTTTACTAAATTAGGCTTAAAGTTTTACTTATAGAAAAGCAAACTTATTTACTTTACTAAATACTACTAGCTAATAATAACTTTAATCTAACTTAGGAATACTACTATTTAGCTTATTTAGTTTGCTTACTTTCTTAAGGTATAGGTATATAAGAAACTTTAATAAAAGACTTACTAATTTAAAGTTATAAAGAAACTAGCTTAGTAATAACTTACTTTTACTATAGTCTTAGTATTAATATAGGGGTGCCTTATATAGAATATAAAGATCCTTTATATATAAGTTATTTAAAGCTTAATTATATATAGTATAGAAATGCATTATACTTTAATAAGCTATAAAAGGGTTGCTAAAGGTATTGCTAAAGAGTTTAAAAAAGAGTAACTTTACTATCTTTAGGTTATTATAGGTACTTATAAAGCTATACCTTAAGCTTTAATAGAAACTAAAGTAGCTATACTACTTAGTAACCTTTACCTTAACTTTTAAGCATAATACTTTTATAAGTAAATTAAAGTAAATAGTATAGTAGAGAAAATCTAAGGCGCTTATATAGTAATTATAACTTAGCTTTAATAAAGATATTATTAGCGCACCTATTAAGGCCTTAAACTAGCCCCTTTTATGCCCTTTTAATACTATCTCTCTTTATACCTTAATAAACTTAACTTTACTAAGGAGCTAAAATAGAAATAAGTAAATAAATAGTATTAAGAGAGAGCTATAGTATATATATATTAGCCTTACTATACCTTTATAGTAACTAAGTAAGACCCTAACTTTAGAACTATATAAAAGCTTATATAATTATATAAGCCCCTTAATAAGTATAAGTTATTTATTTTTATATAAATATATATAGAAAAGATTAAGCTTAAATCCTTCCTTTATAACTAATATATCCTTAGTATAAACTTACTTATTTACTACTATTAGCTTAACTTTAAGGACTACTACTATATTATTTTAAAATATTTAAAATATAACTACCTATAACTATTTAAGCCTAAGGCGCTACCCCTTTA
Organism: Claviceps sorghi; assembly: GCA_018360135.1. Lineage (NCBI taxonomy): Eukaryota > Fungi > Ascomycota > Sordariomycetes > Hypocreales > Clavicipitaceae > Claviceps > Claviceps sorghi. The sequence continues at coordinate 11,121 of SRPV01000258.1, read as the reverse complement.
AAATTATAAAGATATCTAAGTTACTCTTAATATACCTTAGTTTATAAGCTTTTTTAATAAGTAAATACTAAAGACTAATTATATCCTTTATTTTATATTAGCTACCTACCTTAAAAAAAAATAGAAGTATAAAGCAAATAAAGCAGCAAGAACTAAATAAAACTAACGCAAAACTAAGCTAACCCTTAGCTAAAATATACTCTAACTAAGCTAAAGTAGCTCTATTACTATACTATTACTAAACGCTTTATAAATATAAGGGGCTAGCACCTTAGGCCTATAATAAGGTATATAAGGGGACTTAGCTATAATTATAGATTATAATTACTATTATTATTTATAACTATTATTATTTATTATACTACTACTTATAAGGGAAAGAAAAAATAAGAATAAAGAGAGTATTTAGGATAAACCTATATTAGCTCTTAGCTAATCCTACCCCCCTTAAGTCTTTTATAGTTGCTTAAAGAGATAGGCCTTATTAACTACTTTTAGAGCTATTATAATTTACTTTAAAAACCTTAAGTACTTCTTCTTAAAGTATATAGTTAAACTGCCCCTACTATAGGCTTAACCCTCCTTTATTCCCTTTTACTTAATTAAATTTTATACTACTTTTTATAAGCTACTATATCCCTTTTATATATATATTAATACCTTAAGATTAAAAAGGGGCTAAGTTAGACTTATAAGGGTAGAAATAATACCTTTAGTTACCTTATTCTCTCTTATCTACTTCTCTTAAGCTATAAGCACTTTCTTAACCTTTACTTTATATAAGGAGGACCTTTTTAGCTATAAATATAGTTAGGCCTTAAGTTAGCTTTAAGAGGAAATAACTTATAAAAGAATAATTTTTACCTTACTTAATATATTTATAGTAGAGTTTAGTAAAGTCTATAATTAAGTTAGCTATAATATTATATTAAACCTAACTTAAATTTACTTACTTTTCTAATTAAAATAATATTTTATAATCTCTTTAAACTATATAAAATAGGGTTTATAAGGCTAAGTATAGGTAGTGCCTTTAAATAATATTAGCTTTATACTAATATAGGACTAATAAGGGGACTTACTAGCTTTAAAAGGGGGTTTTCTTTATTTCTTTTATTAGGTATCTTTTAAGGGGAGGAGTTAGTAAAAATTAACTAAGGCTATAGTAGTTTTACTAAAATAGTAATAACTAAGGGGTAATTTATAGATAAAGGGGATAATTAAAGAAGAAAAGAGAAAAGAGAGAAGGCTAAAGATTTAGAGAGAAAGCCTTTATTTATCTTCCTAGCCGCCTACTCCTATATAACCCTACTATTAAACCTTATAGCTACTAGCTAGCTACTTTACTAATCTAAACTAAACTCCTTAACCTAAATAAAGGCTAAGTTAATGCCTTATTAACCTTAATAAAACTTTAGATTCCTCTATATTACTACTAAACCTAACTTATCCCCTACTATTTAATAGCTTACACTAATTAAGGATAAGTAAGATAAGTAAGCCTAAGAGACTTATTAATATAGTCTAAATTACACTAACGCTAACTTAGGACCTTATTAGCTTCTATTAGTTCCTTAGGATTACTACTAATTAAATATAGATCTTACTTATATTTAAACCTTTCTATCCTACCTTTTAGCAACTATTACTATACTTAGCTTAGTAAGTAGCGCACCTTACTTTTATAGCTAAGACTACCTTAGGGCCTATATAGGCCTTAGTAAATATATAAATGCGTAATATATAGGTTTTCCTCCCTACACTAAGGTTTTTCCTATACAGATTAATAAAATAAGGTACTAGATAGCGGCTACTACTAGCTGTCTAGGGTAATTTAATAAATAAATAAATAAATATATTTACTATAAAACTATAATAAAAGAATAAAATATTAGTAATATAGCTAAAAGCTATAGCTTAAAAAAGATTATTAATATTATTAATAAAGCTATAAGAAAGAATACTATAATAATAGTATACTACCTTTATAATAAAAATATAGTAGTTACCTTTAAGGAAATAGTTAAAGCTTATATAAAAGATATTACTTAGGTTTAAATTATATTTAAGCTAAAGGTAATACTAAACTATTAAGTATTTAGTATTATTATTAAAGGCTTTTTTATTTATTATATTTAAAATATTATAAAAAAAACTATTATAAGTAACTTAGCTAATACTAATAAATATATAATAGTAAGAGTAGTAGCGTAAAAACTATATAGGACCTTTATATAAGCGCCCTTAATTATAAGTATTAATAATATTAATATAGCTAATAAACTATACTATAGTAGAATTATATATAAAGTAAAGATATTTAAAGCTAAACCCTATAATAAAGCCCTTTACCTTTACTAATACTACTAATACTTTAAATATAGCTATATAGTAGTATATTATATATTAGCTCTATATTATAGCTACTATATAGCTACCTATTATAATAATAAAAGTAATTACTTAACCCTTATAAAAGTAGTATAGAAATATTATATAAACTACTTAAGTCCTTACTTAGTATAATTAAAGAGTTATAAAACTACTAATAAGTAATAGGCTAAGGCCTATACTATATACTTAAACTAGCTTAATATCTTTATTATTTTAGCTAAACTAAATACTAAGGGATAGACTAAAGTAATAAAGGGTAAAAGAAAATTAGCTAGCTTTATACTTTTTTATAAAGTATTACTATAAAAATATATTAGCTACTTATAAAGTAGCTACTTAATAATAGCTAATAAGAACTTTATTACTATACTACCCCCCTTTTATTTAAGAGAAGCTATTAAGGCTTTTCTATAAAACTATAGCATTTCTAAGATAAAGGTACTATTAATAGAAACTAACACTTCCTTTAATTAATAAATATAACTATATAAGTTATATACTAAAATATATAAAAAAAACCTATTTAATTTATATAGCTTTTAAAGCTTAGCTTAAAACTAATATAGTTATACTTTAAGAACTTAGTAAAAGTAGTAAACTACCTTTTAATTTAAATCTTAAACTTTATTAGCTAATAGCTTAAAGTAATTATATAGCTATATATATTTACTACTATTATAGTTTTAGGTTATAAATAATATAGATAAGCACTAACTAATATATAATTACACTATAAAACACTAATATATACTTAATCTACTCCCTTAACTATAAATAAAACTAAATATCCCTTTTTTATATACTTTTAAAAGAACTTATATAGCTTTATAGTATTTTTATTAAGAACTTTAATTAATACTATTTACTATAAGACTACTATAAATATATATTATTAAGAAGTAAAACATTATTTATAATTATAAAATAGTAATAGCTTAAACTTACTATACTTTAAAGGAAAATAATATAAAGAACTTAGGGTAAAAGGGATAGTACTATTAATTATATATAGATATTTATAAATATAGTATTATAGTTTTTAAAGGGATATAACCTTATTAGTTTTAACTATATACTATAGCTTATCTATATTAATACTAAAGATACTAACTCTTTATTTATAAAATATTAATTTAAATAGTATTATATAAATAAAAACCTTATATTTATTAAGGTAGTATACTAACTCTACCTTAATAACTTTTTTTCCTTTTTAGTATATATAAGTTATATAAATATATTTACTAAATAGCTTATAGTAAAACTTAATATTATTACTATAACTATAATATTAAAAAAGCTTTATATTAGTCCTTATATATAACTATAGTAAAACCTTAGGATATAAAAGGTAGTTTAAAATACTTATAAAGCTTAAAGATAATAATACTATTAATATACCTTAGTAAATTAAAAAGCTATATTTAAGATAGTAATATACTAAGACTATATTATATATAATAAGTAATATAGCTTTTAATAAAAGGTAGTAGCAAAGGTAATAGTAAGTAAAGAGAGCCTTTAAAAGCTTAAATAATAAGCTAAACTAAAAAGTAAACTACTATTAAAAACTTAATAGGTTTTACTCTTATATTAAGGTATAGGTAAATTCTAAATACTATAATACACTTATTAAGGTAAAGCTAAAGCTTTTTTTAATTAGTTCTTTTTAATATTTATAGTAAAAATAAACAATCTCTTAAATAACCTTAGTACTTATCTTAAGTCTATAGCATTCTTTATTAAGAATAAATTTATAATAAATAAGATCTATAATATCTTTAAATAGTTATTAAACTAAAAAGCATTTAGGCTTAATAAGCTTTTAGCTAAATTTCTAAAAGTATATAATAAACCTTTAGCCTATACTTTAGCTACTCTCTTTAATATATATTACTAAGCTAAATACTACTTAAAACTATTTTAAAAAGCTAAAGTAGTTATTTTATATAAGCTTAAAAAGACCCTCTTAAAGATATAATATATAAAAGTATAGCATTTTATTTCTCTTTTAAGTATAATAAATAAAATTCTTAAAGTAGTAGTAATAGTATAAATTACCTATATATTTAAAAAGGAAGGTACTTTTTTTAATCTTTAAATAAATAATAAAGCAAACTACTTTACTAAGATAGCCCTTAGTATTTTAATAAAAGCTATAAAAATAGTATAGTATTATAATAAAACTATATTACTCTTTTAACTAAATATCTTTATAGCTTTTAATATAGTTTACTATAAATAACTAATATATATAATACTTACTATTAAACTACTTATATAAATAGTATAATAAGCTTAAGCCTTTATTAATAAATAAGAAGCTTACTTAATATTTAAGGGTAGAATAACTATTACTTAATTTATATTTATAAGGGTTCTATAAGGGTTCTTTATATCCTTAATACTATTTCTATTATATATTATACCTTTATATAAAAAACTTAAAATAGTTTACTTTACCTTAGTTCTTAGATTCTTAAATAATATAAATATCTTAATATATAAATATATAATAGAAGAGATATAGAAATACTTTAAAACTATATAAAAGGTTTACTAAAAATAGTTTTAAGAATCTAGCCTTTAATTTTATTTTTAAAAAAGTAAACTTATTTATTTTACTAAAAAAAGATAACTAAATATAATATAGGTTTAGCTTAATAATACTATAATTTAACTAATATAGGCTATATGCTTTTTAGGAGTTTAAATATACTATAAACTATAGTAAAAGGTATATTAAAAATAACTTATAAAAAAGCTTATATATTAATAGCTAGCCCTTACTATACTTATAGTATTTATATAAGGGTGCTTACTATAGAAATTAAAACTCTTATATATATAAGTTATATAAAGCCTTATTATATATAATATAAGTATATACTATACCCCTATTAAATATAGTAGTATAGCTAAGGGAATTATAAAAGTATTTATTATAGAATAAACTAAATGCTTATAAATAGTATTAGGTACTTATAAGGTAATGCTATAGACCCTACTTAAGACTAAAATAGCAGTACTATCTCTTAATCTTTACCTTAATTACTAAGTTTAATAATACTATAAATATATTAAGTTAAATAGTATAGTAATAAGGATCTATACTATAGGTACTATAGTTATAATATACCTTTACTATTAAGCAATCTACTAAAAGTAAATATAAGTTATAAACTATAAGCTATTTTTAAACTACTCTCTCTTTAACCTTAAAGCTTTAAGCCTAAGCTAAAAACTAAAAAAAGAATAGAAAAATAAGTAGTATAAGAATAAAACTAAGGCCTTTACTTATAATTTATATTAAAACTAATATATAGCTAAATAAAACCTTAACTTTTATTTTAAGGTAAAAATTATTTACTTTTACTACTACTTTACTAAGTTTAAATTAATAGCCCTTATTTAAATATATATAAAAAAGATTAGCTTTAATTACTTTTTTTATAACTACTATATTCTTAAGGTAGAATTATTAATATACTATTATTAAGGCAAAGAGAAAAACTACTAATATTTAATTATATAGTGCTTAAAATATAACTACCTTTAACTAATAAGTGCTAATATAGAACTAATATAGAATTAAAGAAATATCTATATAGCCCTTAACTTACCTAAATTAGTAAGATACCTTACCTAATAAATACTTAGTATTAACTAACTTCTTTAATACTACTTAGCTCTTATACTTTAAAAAAGATAGAAGGTTAATTATATAAAAAAGAATAAAGCTTATAATAAAATTAATAAGAAGATAAAGGAGGTATAGGTAAAATAAAGCTTATATAATCTATTATATAAAGACTAATAATTATAAATAAATATAAAAGAGTAATAAAAGAGGGCTATATTAGTATTAAGCTATAGCTACTTAATTTATTTATTTATAGAAATTATAAAGTAAAGAGAAAAATAGCTACTAAAGACACCTTAAAAGCCTTAAAAGCAGCCTTAAGAGTGCCTTTAAGCCCTATTATAGCCTTAAAAGGCCCCCTCTCCCCTCTTTAAACCCTTTCTCTCTTTACTTATCTTACCTTTATTTCTTATTCCCTCTCTTTTCTTTTTATTAATTTTAGCTAGGTTTTTTTTTATAACTACTATAGCTACTATTACTAATAAGGTATTAGTCTACTTTATAACTATAGCTAAATATTTTATATAGCTTAGTATATTTTACTTAAAGCCCTTAAAGACTACTTTAATAATAGTAAGGGTTTAAGCTAAGCTTAACTTAATATTAACTAAGTGCTAAATAGTCTCTTAAACCTTTTAATATACTTCAAACTATAATATATTAGCTAGGTAGAGATAAATATAAAACTAAACTAAACTTATATTAAATAAGAACTTTAGATTATTTTTATTCTTATTATTATAGATTATTTAAAAGTTAAGAAAAGCCTATACCTTTACTTAATAAAAGGTATATATAGGTAAAAGCTACTTTAGTTAAGGACTATATTAAATTTAAAGTAAACTAAAATAACTTACTTTATTATAAAAACGCTTTATTATATAGCACTTAAAATAAAAACTATTAATACCTAAATAATTAATAACTATAGTAAACTTAAAAGGGACTTAAAAGGGAGCTTACCTTTTTAATTATAATAACTTTTTCTTAGATTTTTTACTTATATAATATAAGAATTATAAGGCTATTACTACTAAAGGCTTTAAAGGGGTTAGTACTAAAACTAAACTAAACCTTAAAATAACTTACTAAGCTATAATTAGTTTATTAAGGTATAGTCTTTCTTTTAAAATTATTAATAAAACTAAAAACCTAAACTAAGCTTATATTAGAAACTAAAGGAAAAAGAGAAAGGCACTTATTAATTTAAGCTTTTACTATAAAAAAGAAAAGAAAAGAGAGATCTTTAAACTTAAGGGAGGGGCCTTACTTATAAAAAAAGTCTTAACCCTTTAAATTACTTATTAATAAGCTAGTTTTAATTAGGAAATTAAAAAGTAAAAATATAAAAGTATAGTAGTATTAATAAACTCCTACCTTAAACCTAGCCTAAACCCTTAGTTTATTTATACTAAATTAGTAATTATACTTTAAATTAGTAATTATATTCCTAATTAAATAAGTTTAATAATATATAACCTAATATAAAACTACTATATAATATATCCTAAAAGTGTTAAATAAGTAATTAATATAAACTCTTACTAGCTTTAAACTAAACTATACCTAAATATCTTTAATATATATTTAAACTATATATTTTTAATATATAAATTATATATACCTACTATATTATTATTCCCTTAGCCTTTTTAGTAACTATAGCTACTAACTTAGCTAATAGCACACTATACTTTATATATTAAAACTACTAAGGCCCTACTATAAAGCCTTAATAATAGATAAATATATAGTAGTATATAGGTTTTCCTCCTTACCTTAGGGTTTTTTCTATATAACTAAATAAGCTAAGGTACTAGAAAATAGCTCCTAAAGCTATCTAGTGTAATTTAATAATAATAATAATAATAATATAAAAGAAACCCTAAGTAATTAAGAAGTAAATTGCTCAATTAGAAGAACTAAAAAGACTATAGAAATAAAAGAGGGAACTCTTTACTACTTTTTACTAAAAAGGAATTAGTAGAAAGAAAGCTAAAAAATAATACTCTCCTAATAATTCCTTTAATAATAATAAAGGTAAAGTTTAGGTTAAGAATATTAACCCCTTAATATACCCTACTAACTTATAAAAACATAAAATTTAGATTAATAACCTAACCTATGCCTTTAATAGGGCGAAATGTAAGTTTTACTAAGACTACTAAAAAATCCTTTTTATACTAAACTATATATACTAAACCTATTAAGTAAAATAAAACTCCTCCTTTTAAAATATACCTAAAAAAAAAATTCTAAAAACCCCTTTTTAAAGCTAATAGGTTCCTTTATTAATTCTATATTAGTATAAGACTAATATTACCTAAGCGTACTACTTAAGCTTAGCTTTACTATCCTTACTTTATATAATTTTAAAACATTATAAACTATTACTTTAATTAGAAAAGTAAGTTAATTTAAGTTAGGGTTAATATAGTATTTTAGCTAATTTAATTTTAAACTCTATTAAACTTTACTATAAATATACTAAGTAAGGTAAAGATTATTCTTTAGTAAGTTATTTCCCTTTTAAAGCTAACTTAAGGCTTAATTATATTTATAGCTAAAAAGGTGCTTTTTATATAAAGTAAAGGTTAAAAAGGTACTTATAGCTTAAAAGAAGTAAATAAAAGAAAATAAGGTAACTAAAAGTATTATCCTTACTTTTATAAATTTAATTTAGCCTCTCTTTAGTTTTAAGGTATTAATATTTATATAAAAGAGATATAGTAATATATAAAAAGCAGTATAAAATTTAATTAAATAAAAGGGAATAAGGAAGAGTTAAGCTAATAATAAAGATAGCTTAATTATATACTTTAAAAAGAAGTGCTTAAAGTTTTTAAAGTAAATTATAATAGCCTTAAAGGTAGCTAATAAAGCCTACTTTTTTAAGTAACTATAAAAGACTTAAGAGAGAAGGTAGAATTAGCTAAAAGCTAATATAAGTTTAGCTTAAGCACTTCTTTTATATTTATTTTTTTTTATTTTTTATATAAATAGTAGTATAATAAATAATAGTAGTTATAAGTAATAATAGTAACTATAATCTATAGTTATACTTAAGCTCCTTTATATACCCTATTATAGGCTTAAGTTGCTAACCCCTTAGGTTTATAAGATATTTAGTAATAATATAGTAATAGAATTACTTTAGCTAAGTTAAGCTATATTTTAGCTTTAGCTAAGGGTTTAGTTAGCCTTATATTAGTCTTATTTAGTTTTTACTATTTTATTTATTTTATACTTTTATTTCTTTTTAAGGTAAGTAGCTAATATAAAGTAAAGGATATAATTAATCTTTAGTATTTACTTATTTAAAAAGCCTATAAATTAAGGTATATTAAGTATAACTTAAATATTTTTATAGTTTTAAAGGGGTAGTATATTAAGTCTAAATAGTTATAAATAGTTATATTTTAAATATTCTAAAATAATATAATAGTAGTTTTTAAAATTAAGCTAATAGTAATAAATAAAGGAATCTATACTAAGGATATATTAATTATATAGGAAGGATTTAAGCTTAATTTTCTTTATATATATTTATATAAGTATAAATAACTTATATTTATTAAAAGGCTTTTATAGGTATATAAGCTTTTATATAGTTCTAAAGTTAGGATCTTACTTAGCTATTATAAAGGTATAGTAAGGCTAATACACTTATACTATAGCTTTTTTTTAATACTATTTATTTACTTATTTTTATTTTAGCTTTTTAATAAAGTTAAGTTTATTAAGATATAAGGGTAAGTAGTATTAAAAAGGTATATAAAGGGCTAAATTAAGGCCTTAATAAATATATTAATAGTATCTTTATTAAAGCTAAGTTATAATTATTATATAAATACTTTAGATTTTCTTTATTATACTATTTACTTTAATTTATTTATAAAAGTATTATACTTAAAAATTAAGGTAAAGGTTAATAAATAGTATAATTACTTTAGTTTTTATTAAGGCTTAAGGTATAGCTTTATATATATTTATAATTACTTAAAAGTAATAAAGTTACTCTTTTTTAAACTCTTTAGCTATACCTTTAATAACTCTCTTATAGCTTATTAAGGTATAGTATATTTTTATATTATATATAACTAAGCTTTAAATAACTTATATATATAAAATCCTTATATCTTTTATAAAATATCCCTATATTAATACTAAAACTATAGTAAGAGTAAGTTATTATTATATTAGCTTTTTTATAATTTTAAATTAATAAGCCTTTTATTAAAGCTTTTTATAAACTTATACCTTAAGAAAGTAAGTAAACTATATAGGCTAAATTATAGTATTTTTAAGTTAAACTAAGGTTATTATTAACTAATAGTATTTAGTAAAGTAAATAAGTTTACTTTTTTATAAATAAAACTTTAGGCTTAACTTAATAAACTAATTTTAATAAACCTTTTATACTTACTTAAGTTAAGCCTAATTATTCTCTACTATATATTTATAAATAAGGATATTTATATTATTTAAGAATCTTAAAACTAATATAAAATTAACTAACTATAGCTTAGTATAAAAAGAGGTAATATATAAGAGAAATAATATAAAGGAGATAGAGAAGCTTTATAAAATTTTAGTAATAATAGATAAAGTATTAATAGCCTTACTCTTAAAGTAAAAATATATTATTTTAGTAGCTATAAAGGCTTAAATCTATACTACTATTTACTTAATAAGGTTTAAAAAGATTATTATATATATAAGTTAATAGTAGTATATAGTATTAAAGGCTATAGAGATATTTAGCTAAAAAAGTAATATAGTTTTATTATAGTACTATATTATATATATAGCCTTAATAAAGATACTAAGTGCTACCTTTATTAATTTATTAGCTTTATTTTCTATTTATATATTAAAGAGAGTGCCTTCTTTCTTAGCTATATAAATAATTTAAGTTACTACCAGAGCATTGGAATACAATACACATGTATTGTATTTTTGTATTGTATTTTGTATTGTATTTAAATACAACACAAAATACAATACAAAAAAAATACAATACATCCTAAATTTTTAAATACAAAATACAATACAAATACAATACAAAAATAAAAAAATACAAT
>SRPV01000257.1:0-25668 GCA_018360135.1 Claviceps sorghi | reverse complement strand
CAGGAATCGAACCTGCAACCTCCCCACTTTTCTTGCTTATGTAAGAAAAGTGTTTGGGTTTTCCACGACGCTCGACCACTGCGCCACGGGGGTTGCAACAGCGCTATAGAATTAACTCTAATCTGCTTAAAAAGTTAATAAAAAGATTTACCTTACCTATTTACCTCCCTTCCTAATAGTGTATTAGGCTTAGAGCATAAGAGTGGTAGGTAATATAATAAATATTATTATAAATAGTAGAAATTATAGCCTTTTTTAAAGTTATTATAATCCTTTTACTAATTTAAGTAGAATTATATTTAGTAACTAAGTTAATCCTATATTTAATATAATATAAGACTAAGTACTAATACACTTATAACTAAAATATAATAAAATTACTAAATTAATACTATCTTTTTTACTAAAAAGGCTTTAGAATATTATTTTATATATTATTAATATAAAGACTATATAAGCCTAATAAAAGGCTATAACTTACTTTTACTTAGTATTAAAAGACTTAATAATAACCTTTACTCTTAAGGTAATAGTTAAGAAAGTAGTTAAAAAGGTATTTTAATATAAAACTATAATAAAAACGTTATAAGTAAGAGTTATAGCTAGCAGCCTATCTACCTACTCTCTTATTATAGTAGCTTAACTCTCTACTTTTATAATAGTCCCTTTATATATTTACTATAAAATAATTATAAAAGGCTAAGGTATTAGTAATATAGCTAAAAGCTATAGTTTAAAAGAGATTATTAATACTATTAATAAAGCTATAGAAAAGGATATTATAATAGTAATATACTATCTTTATAATAGAGATATAGTGGTTACCTTTAAAGAAATAGCTAAGGCTTATATAAAAAATACTATTTAGGTTTAAACTATATTTAAGCTAAAGGTAATACTAAACTACTAAGTATTTAGTATTATTATTAAAGGCTTTTTTATTTACTATACTTAAAATATTATAAAGAAAACTATTATAAGTAACTTAGCTAATGCTAATAAATATATAATTATAAGAGTAATAGTGTAAAAGCTATATAAAACCTTTATATAAGCGCCCCTAATTATAGGTATTAATAATATTAATATAGCTAATAAACTATACTATAGCAGAATTATATATAAAGCAGAAATATTTAAAGCTAAACCCTATAATAAAGCCCTTTACCTCTATTAATACTATTAATACTTTAAATATAGCTATATAGTAGTATATTATATATTAGCTCTATACTATAGCTATTATATAGCTACTTATTATAATAATAAAAGTAATTACTTAGCTCTTATAAAAGTAGTATAGAAACGCTATATAAACTACTTAAGTTCTTACTTAATATAGTTAAAGAGTTATAGAACTACTAATAAGTAATAAGCTAAGGCTTATATTATATACTTAAACTAGCTTAATACCTTTACTACTTTAGCTAAACTAAATACTAAGAGATAAACTAAAGTAATAAGAGATAAAAGAAGATTAGCTAGCTTTATACTTTTCTATAAAGTATTACTATAAAAACGTATTAGCTACCTATAAGGCAGCTGCTTAATAATAGCTAATAAGGACTTTATTACTATACTACCCCCCCTTTACTTAAAAGAAGCTATTAAGGCTTTTTTATAAAACTATAGTATTTTTATAGTAAAGGCACTACTAATAGAAACTAATACCCTTTTTAATTAATAAATATAATTATATAAGTTATATACTAAAATATATAAAAGAAAACCTACTTAGTCTATATAGCCTTTAAAGCTTAGCCTAAAACTAATATAATTATACTTTAAGAACTTAATAAAAGTAGTAAACTACCCCTTAACCTAAGTCTTAGACTTTATTAGCTAATAGCTTAAAGCAACTATATAGCTATATATATTTACTACTACTATAGTCTTAGATTATAAATAATATAAATAGGTACTAATTAGTATATAATTACACTATAGAACACTAATATATATTTAATTTATTCCCTTAACTATAAATAAAACTAAATATCCCCTTTTTATATATTTTTAAAGGAGCTTATATAGCCTTATAGTGTCTTTATTAGGGACTTTAACTAATACTATTTATTATAAAACTATTATAAATATATATTATTAAAAAGCAAAACACTACTTATAATTATAAAGTAGTAGTAGCTTAAACTTACTATATCTTAAAGGGAAATAATATAAAGAACTTAAAGTAAAAGGGATAGTATTATTAACTATATATAAATATTTATAGATATAGTATTATAGTTTTTAAGGGAATATAACCTTACTAGTTTTAACTATATACTATAGCTTATTTATATTAATACTAAAGATACTAACCCTTTATCTATAAAATACTAATTTAAATAGCACTATATAAATAAAGACCTTATATTTACTAAGGTAGTATATTAGCTTTACCTTAATAACTTTCTTTCCTTTTTAATATATATAAGCTATATAGATATATTTACTAAATAGCTTATAGTAGAACTTAATATTATTACTATAACTATAATACTAAAAGGGCCCTATATTAGTCCTTATATATAATTATAGTAAAACCCTAAGATATAAAAGGTAGTCTAAGATACCTATAAAGCTTAAAGATAATAGCACTACTAATATATCTTAGTAAATTAAGAGGCTATATTTAAGGTAGTAGTATACTAAGACTATATTATATATAATAAGTAATATAGCTTTTAATAAAGGGTAGTAGTAAAGGTAATAGTAAGTAAAGAGAGCCTTTAAAAGCTTAAATAATAGGCTAAACTAAGAAGTAGACTTTTATTAAAAACTTAGTAAGTCCTACCCCTATATTAAGGTATAGGTAATTTTTAAATATTATAATATACTTACTAAGGTAAAGCTAAAGCTTTTTTTAATTAGTTTTTCCTAATATTTATAGTAAGAATAAACAACCTTTTAAATAACCTTAATACCTACCTTAATTTTATAGCATTTCTTAATAAAGATAAATTTATAATAAATAAGATTTATAATATTCTTAAATAGCTATTAAACTAAAAAGCGCTTAAGCTTAATAAGCTTTTAATTAAGTTTCTAAAGGTATATAGTAAACCTTTAGCTTATACTTTAGCTACCCTTTTTAATATATATTACTAAGCTAAATACTACTTAAAACTATTTTAAAAAGCTAAGGTAGTTATTTTATATAAGCTTAGAAAGACCCCCTTAAAGATATAATATATAAAAGTATAGTGTTTTATTTCTTTTTTAAGTATAATAGGTAAAATTCTTAAAGTAGTAGTAGTAGTATAAATTACTTATATATTTAAGGAAATTTAAAAAAGATATAAAACTTTCGCGAATTCGCCCGCACCGCAACAGCGCTGCGGAATCGACTTTAATCCGCTTAAAAAGTTAATAAAAAGATTCGCTTTACCTATTTACCCCCCTCCCTAATAGCGTATTAGGCCTAGAGCGTAGGAGCGGCAAGCGACGCAATAGACGTTATTATAGACAGTAGGAATTGTAGCCTCTCCTAGAGTCGCTATAACCCCCTTACTAATTTAGGTAGGATTACGTTTAGTAACTAAGTTAAGCCTATATTTAATATAATATAGGACTAAGTACTAATACACCTATAACTAGAATATAATAAAATTACTAAGTTAGTGCTGTCTTTTTTACTAGAAGGGCTTTAGAATGTTATCCTATACATTATTAACGCAGAGACTATATAGGTTTAATAAGAGGCTGTAACTTACTCCTGCCTAGCACTAAGAGACTTAGTAATAACCTCTACCCTTAAGATAATAGTTAAGAAGGTAGTTAAAAAGGCACTCTAGCCTAAAACTGCAATAGGAACGTTATAGGTATAAGTTATAGCTAGCAGCCTATCTGCCTACCCCCCTATTATAGTAGCCTAACCCCTTACTTCTATAGCAGTCCCCTTACATATCTACTACAAAACTATTATAAAAGAATAAAGTATTAATAATATAGCTAAAAGCTATAGCTTAAAAGAAATTATTAATACTATTAATAAAGCTATAAGTAAGGACGCTGTAGTAGCAGTGCGCTACCTTTATAATAGGGATATAGTAGTTACCTTTAAGGAAATAGCTAAGGCTTATATAGAAAATACTATTTAGGTTTAGACTACATTTAGACTAGAGGCAATACTAAACTACTAAGTATTTAGTATTATTATTAAAGGCTTTTTTGTTTACTATACCTAAAATACTATAAAAGAATCTATTATAAGCAACCTAGCTAATACTAATAGATATATAATTGTAAGGGTAGCAGCGCAAAAACTATATAGGACCTCTATATAAGCGCCCCTAATTATAGGCGTTAATAATATTAATACAGCTAATAGACTATGCTATAGCGGAATTATATATAAAGCAGAAATATTTAAAGCTAAACCTTATAATAAAGCCCTCCACCCCTATTAATACTACTAATGCTTTAAATATAGTTATATAGCAGCGCATTACGCATTAGCCCTATGCTATAGCTGCTATATAGCTGCCTATTATAATAACAAAAGTAATTGCTCTGCTCTTATAGGAGCAGTGTAGGAATACTATATAAACTACTTAAGTCCTTACTTAGCATAGTTAAAGAGTTATAGAACTACTAATAAGTAATAGGCTAAGGCCTATACTATATACTTAGACTAGCCTAGCGCCTTTACTGCCTTAGCTAAACTAGAAACTAAGGGATAGACTAAAGTAATAAAAGGTAGAAGAAGATTAGCTAGCTTTACGCTTTCCTATAAGGCATTGCTATAGAAATGCGTTAGCTGCCTATAGGGCAGTCGCTTAATAATAGCTAATAGGGACTCTATTACTATACCACCCCCCCCTTGCCTAAGAGAAGCTATTAAGGCTTTTTTATAAAACTATAGTAGTTCTATAGCAGAGGCACTATTAATAGAAACTAATACCCTCTCTAATTAATAAATATAACTATATAAGTTATATACTAGAATATATAGAAGAAAACCTACCTAGTCTATATAGCCCTTAAAGCCTAGCCTAAAACTAATATAATTACGCTTTAAGAACTTAGTAGGAGCAGTAAACTACCTTTTAACCTAAGTCTTAGACTTTACTAGCTAATAGCTTAGAGCAACTATATAGCTATATATATTTACTACTACTATAGTCCTAGGTTATAGATAATATAAGTAGGCACTAACTAGTGTGTAATTACACTATAAAATACTAATATATATTTAATTTACTCTCCTAACTATAAACAAAACTAAACATCCCCCCTTTATACACTCTTAAAGGAGCCTACGCAGCCTTATAGTATTTTTATTAGGGACTTTAACTAACACTATCTATTATAGAACTGCTATAAATATATATTACTAAAAAGCAAAATACTACTTATAGTTATAAAGTAGTAGTAGCTTAAACTTACTACACCTTAAGGGGAAATAATATAGAGAACTTAGGGCAAAAGGGATAGTACTATTAACTATATATAGGTATTTATAAATATAGTATTATAGTTTCTAAGGGGGTGTAACCTTATTAGTTTTAACTATATATTATAGCTTATCTATATTAATACTAAAGACACTAACCCCCTACCTACAGAATACTAATTTAAATAGCACTATATAAATAAAGACCTTATATCTACTAAGGCAGTGCGCTAGCTCTACTCTAATAACTTTCTTTTCTCCCTAGTATATATAAGCTATATAAATATATTTATAGAATAGTTTATAGTAGAACTTTATATTATTGCTATAACTATAATACTAAAAGGGCCCTACGCTAGTCCTTATGTGTAACTATAGTAGAATCTTAGAATAAAAGAGGCGGTTTAGGATGCTTATAAAGCTTAAAGATAATAGCACTACTAACATACCTTAGTGAATTAGGAGGCTATATCTAAGGCGGTAGCGCGCTAAGACTGCGTTATATATAATAAGTAACGTAGCTCTTAGCAGAGGGTAGTAGCAGAAGTAATAGTAAGTAAAGGGAGCCTTTAAAAGCTTAAACAATAGGCTAGACTAAGAAGCGGACTTTTATTAGAAACCTAGTAGGTCCTACCCCTATATTAAGGTGTAGGCAAATCCTAGATACTATAATACACCTACTAAGGCAAAGCTAAAGCTTTTTCTAATTAGTTCTTTCTAATATCTATAGCAAAAATAGACAACCTCCTAAACAACCTTAGCACCTACCTTAATTCTATAGCGTTTCTTAATAAGAATAAATTTATAATAGATGAGATCTATAACATCCTTAAGCAGCTATTAAACTAGAAAGCGCCTAGACTTAACAAGCTTTTAGCTAGGTTTCTAAAGGTATATAGTAAACCTTTAGCCTATGCTTTAGCTACCCTCCTTAATATATACTACTAAGCTAGATACTATTTAGAACCGTTCTAAAAAGCTAAGGTAGTTATTTTATATAAGCCTAAAAAGACCCCTTTAAAAATGCAATATATAGGAGTATAGCGTCCTATTTCTCTCTTAAGCATAATAGGTAAAATCCTTAAAGCAGTAGTAGCGGTATAAATCACCCTTATATCTAAGAAGGGAGGCGCCCTTCTTAATCTCTAAATAGGTAATAGAGTAAACTACTCTACTAAGGTAGCCCTTAGTATTCTAGTAGAAGCTGTAAAAATAGTGTAGTACTATAGCAGAACTGCGTCGCTCCTTTAATTAAATATCTCTATAGCCTTTAATATAATTTACTACAGATAACTAATATATATAATGCTTACTGCTAGTTTACTTATATAGATAGTATAGTAGGCTTAGGCCTTTACTAATAAATAAGAAGCCTACCTAACATTTAAGGGTAAAATAGCTACTACCTAACCTATACCTATAAGGGTCCTATAAGGGTCCCTTATATCCCTAATACTATTCCTATTATATATTACACCCTTATATAAAAAACTTAAAATAGTTTACTCTACTTTAATCCTTAGATTCTTAGATAATATAAACATCTTAGTATATAGATATATAATAGGAGAGATATAGAAATGCCTTAAGACTATATAGAAGGTCTACTAGAAATAGTCTTAAGAATCCAGCCTTTAATTCTATTCTTAAAAAAGTAAACTTATCTATTTTACTAAGAAAAGACAACTAAATATAATATAAGTTTAGCTTAGTAACGCTATAATTTAGCTAGTATAGGCTATATACTTCTTAAGAGTTTAGGTACACTATAAGCTATAGTAGAAGGCATACTAAAAATAGCTTACTAAAAAGCTTATGCGCTAATAGCTAGCCCTTACTACACTTATAGCGTTTATATAGAGGTGCCTACTATAGGAATTAAGACTTTTATATATATAGGTTATATAAAGCCTTATTATATATAGCATAGGCGTGCACCACACCCCTACTAAATAAGGCAGTGTGGCTAAGGGTATTATAAAGGCATTTATTATAAAATAAACTAAGTGCCTCTAAGTAGTGTTAGGCGCTTATAAGGTAATGCTATAAACCCTACTTAAGACTAAAATAGTAGTACTATCCCTTAACCTCTACCTTAACTATTAAGTTTAGTAATACTATAAATATATTAAGATAAATAGTATAGTAACAAAGATCTATACTATATACACTGCAGTTGCAACACGCCTCTACTATTAAGCAACCTATTAAAGATAAATATAGGTTATAGACTATAAGCTATTTTTAAACCGCCCCCCCCTTAATCCTAAGGCCCTTAGTTTAAGCTAAGAACTAGAAAAAGAATAGAAAGATAGGTAGTATAAGGATAGGATTAGAGCCTTTACCTATAATCTATACTAAGACTAGTGCATAGCTAAATAAGACTTTAACTTCTATTTTAAGGCGAAAATTATCTAACTCTACTGCTACCTTACTAAGTTTAAATTAGCAGCCTTTATTTAAATATATATAAAAAAGATTAGCCTTAATTACTTCCTTTATAACTGCTACGTTCCTAGGGTGAAATTACTAATATGCTGCTACTAGGGTGAAGAGGAGGACTACTAATATCTAATTATATAGTGCTTAGAATATAACTACCTTTAACTAATAGGCGCTAAAGTAGGACTAATATAGGACTAAAGGGATGTTTACGCAGCCCTTAACTCACTTAAATTAGTGAAATGCCTTACTTAATAAATACTTAGCACTAGCTAACTCCCTTAATACTACCTAGCCCTTACGCTTTAGAAAAGATAGGAGATTAACTATATAAAGGAGGATAGGGCTTAAGGTAGACCTAATAAGGAGATAAGGGGGATGTAAGTAGAAAGGAGCCTATATAGTTATTATATAAAGACTAACAACTATAGATAAACACAAAAGGGTAGCAAAAGGGGGGCTGTGCTAGGACTAAGCTACAGCTGCCTAATTTATTTATCTATAGAAATTATAAAGTAAAAAGGAAAATAGCTACTAAAGACACTTTAGGTGCCTTAAGGGCGTCCCTAAGGGCGCCCTTAGGTCCTACTATAGCCTTAAATTGCCCCCCCCTTCCCTCCCTTTAAACCCCCTCTCTCCTTACTTATTCCACCTCTATTCCCTATCCCCTCCCCTCTCTCCCTACTATTCCTAGCTAGGTTCCCTTTTATAGCTACTATAGCTACTATTACTAATAAGGTGTTAGTTTACTCTATAGCTATAACTAAACGTCTTATATAGCCTAGTATATCCCACTTAAAGCCCTTAAAGACCGCTTTAGCAATAATAAGGGTCTAACCTATACCTAGCTTAGTGTTAACTAAGCGCTAAGTAGTCCCTTAAACCTTCTTATATACTTTAAACTATAATACATTAGTTAGGCAGGGATAGACGTAGGACTAGACTAAACTTATATTAAATAGGGACTTTAAATTATTCTTATCTTTATTATTATAAGTTACCTAAAAATTAAGGAGAGCCTATACCTCTACTTAATAGGAGGTATATATAGGTAAGGGCTGCTCTAATTAAGGACTATACTAAACCTAAAACAAATTAAGACAACTTACTCTATTATAATTACGCCCTGCTATATAGCATTTAAAATAGGAACTATTAGTGCCTAAATAATTAGTAGCTGTAACAGACCTAAGGGGGGCTTAGGAGGGAACTTACCTTTCTAATTATAGTAACTTTTTTTTAGATTTTTTATTTATATAACATAAGAATTATAAGGCTATCGCTACTAAGGGCCTTAAGGGGGTTAGTACTAGAATTAAGCTAGACCCTAGGACAACTTACTAGGCTTTAATTAGTTTATTAAGGCATAAACTTCCCTTAAAATTATTAGTAGAACTAAAGACCTAAACTAAGCCTATATTAGAAACTAAAGGGAAGAGGGGAGGGCACTTACTAATTTAAGCTCTTACTATAGAGAAGAAGAGGAAAGAGAGGTCCCTAAACCTAAAAGAGGGGGCCCTACTTATAGAAAAAGACTTAACCCCCTAAATCACTTATTAGTAAGCTAATCCTAATTAGGAAATTAAAGAGTAGAAATATAAAAGCATAGCAGTACTAATAAACTCTTGCCTTAAACCTAAACTAAACCCTTAGCCTATTTATATTAGATTAGTAACTATACACTAGATTAGTAACTATATTTCTAATTAGGTAAGTTTACTAATATATTACCTAATATAGAACTACTATATAATACGTCCTAAAAGTGTTAAATAGGTAACTAATATAGACTCCTACTAGCTTTAAACTAGACTACACTTAGATATCTCTAACACACGCTTAGACTATACGTCTCTAATACGCAAATTACACGTGCCTACCGCGTTAATCTTTTCTTAGCCCTTTTAGCAACTATAGCTACTAACTTAGCTAGTAGTATACTATATTTTACGCGCTAGAACCGCTAGGGTCCCGTATAAGGGCCTTAATTATAGGCTAATATATAGTAGTATATAGGTTTTCCTCCCTACTCTAAGGTTTTTCCTATATAGTAAAATAAGCAGAGGTACTAGATAGTAGCTCCTAGAGCTATCTAGTGTAATTTAATAATAATAATAATAATATATTTAAGGAGAGAGGCGCCCTTTTTAATCTTTAAATAAGTAATAAAGTAAACTACTTTATTAAGGTAGCCCTTAGTATTTTAATAAAAGCTATAAAAATAGTATAGTATTATAGTAAGACTATATTACTCCTTTAACTAAATATTTTTATAGCCTTTAATATAGTTTACTATAAATAACTAATATATATAATACTTACTATTAAGTTACTTATATAAATAGTATAGTAGGCTTAAGCCTTTACTAATAGATAAGAAGCCTACTTAATATTTAAGGGTAAAATAGTTACTACTTAACCTATACTTATAAGGGTTTTATAAGGGTCTTTTATATCTTTAATACTATTTCTATTATATATTATATCTTTATATAAAAAACTTAAAATAGTTTACTTTATTTTAGTCCTTAGATTCTTAGATAATATAAATATTTTAGTATATAGATATATAATAAAAGAGATATAAAAATGCCTTAAAACTATATAAAAGGTTTACTAAGAATAGTCTTAAGAATCTAGCCTTTAATTTTATTTTTAAAAAAGTAAACTTATTTATTTTATTAAAAAAAGATAACTAAATATAATATAGGTTTAGCTTAGTAATACTATAATTTAGCTAGTATAGGCTATATACTTTTTAAGAGTTTAAATATACTATAAACTATAATAAAAGGCATATTAAAAATAGCTTATAAAAAAGCTTATATACTAATAGCTAGCCCTTACTACACTTATAGTATTTATATAAGGGTGCCTACTATAGAAATTAAAACTTTTATATATATAGGTTATATAAAGCCTTATTATATATAGTATAGGTGTATACTATACCCTTACTAAATAAAGTAATATAGCTAAAGGAATTATAAAAGTATTTATTATAAAATAAACTAAGTGCCTTTAAGTAATATTAAGTGCCTATAAGATAATACTATAAACCCTACTTAAGACTAAAATAGTAGTACTACCCCTTAACTTTTACCTTAACTACTAAGTTTAGTAATATTATAAATATATTAAGATAAATAGTATAATAATAAGGATTTATATTATATATATTATAGTTATAATATACCTCTACTATTAAGTAACCTATTAAAGGCAAATATAGGTTATAAAATATAAGCTATTTTTAAACTACCTCTCTTTTAATTTTAAAGCCTTTAGCTTAAGTTAAGAATTAGAAAAAGAATAGAAAGATAGGTAGTATAAGGATAGAACTAAAGCTTTTACTTATAATTTATACTAAGATTAGTATATAGCTAAATAAGATTTTAACTTTTACTTTAAAGCAAAAGTTATCTGCCTTTATTACTACTTTATTAAATTTAAATTAGTAGCTCTTATTTAAATATATATAGAAAAGATTAGCTTTAATTGCTTTTTTTATAACTACTATATTTTTAAAGTAGAATTGCTAATATACTACTACTAAGGTAAAGAGAAGAACTACTAATACTTAATTATATAATGCTTAAAATATAACTATCTTTAATTTATAAGTGCTAATATAAAACTAATATAAGACTAAAGGGATATTTATATAGCCTTTAACTTACCTAAATTAGTAAGATACTTTACTTAATAGATACTTAGCATTAGCTAACTCCTTTAATATTATTTAGCTCTTATACTTTAAAAATAATAGAAAATTAACTATATAAAGGAGAAAGGAGCTTATAGTAGGCCTAATAAAAAAGAGAGGGGGGTATAAGTAAGAAGGAGCTTATATATTTATTATATAGAGATTAATAATTATAAATATATAAAAGGGTAGTAAAGGGGGGCTATACTAAGACTAAGCTATAAACACTTAACTTATTTATTTATAGAAATTATAAAGTAAAGAAGAAAATAGCTATTAAAAACACTTTAAATGCCTTAAGGGCGGCCCTATAGGCGCCCTTAAGTTCTGCTATAGTTTTAAAAAGCCCTTAACCCCCCTTTTAAACCCTCTCTCTCTTTACTTATTTTACCTTTATTTTTTACTCCCCCTCTCTCTTTCTTACTATTTTTAGCTAAGGTTCTATCTATAACTACTATAGCTATTATTACTAATATAATACTAGTCTACTTTATAGCTATAGCTAAATATCTTATATAGCTTAATATATTCTACTTAAAACCCTTAGAGACTGCTTTAGCTATAGTAAGGGCTTAACTTATGCCTAGCTTAGTATTAACTAAGCGCTAAGTAGTCTCTTAAACTTTCTAATATACTTTAAACTATAATATATTAGCTAGGTAAAGATAGAAGTAGAACTAAAGTAAACTTATATTAAATAGGGATTTTAAATTATTCTTATCCTTATTATTATAGATTACTTAAAAATTAAAAAAAGCTTATACCTTTACTTAATAAAAGGTATAGATAGGTAAAGGCTGCTTTAGTTAGAGATTATACTAAACCTAAAGTAAACTAAAATAACTTATCTCTTTATAATTACACCTTATTATACTATACTTAAAATAAAAACTATTAATGCTTAAATATTTAATAGCTATAATAAACCTAAGAGGGGCTTAAAAGGGAACCTACCTTTTTAATTATAGTAACTTTTTCTTAAATTTTTTATTTATATAATATAAGAGTTATAAAGCTATTACTACTAAAGGCCTTAAAGGGGTTAATACTAAAACTAAGCTAAACCCTAAGATAACTTATTAAGCTATAATTTATTTATTAAAATATAGTCTTTCTTTAAAATTATTAGTAAAACTAAAGACTTAAACTAAGCTTATACTAAAAACTAAGGGAAAGGAGAAAAGGTACTTACTAATTTAAGCTTTATTATAAAGAAGAAAAGAAAAGAGAGGTCTTTAAATCTAAAGAGAGAGGACTTTACTTATAGAAAAAGACTTAACCTCTTAGATTACTTACTAATAAGCTAGTTTTAATTAAAAAATTAAAGAGTAGAAATATAAAAGTATAATAGTACTAATAAACTCCTACCTTAAACCTAGCCTAAGCCCTTAGTTTACTTATATTAAATTAATAACTATACTTTAAATTAGTAACTATATTCTTAATTAAGTAAGCCTAATAATGCATTACCTAATATAGAACTACTATATAATATATTCTAAAATTATTAAATTACTAACTAATATAAACTTCTACTAGCCTTAAATTAAACTACACCTAGATGCCCTTAATATATACCTAAACTATATATCTCTAATATATATTGTTATTATTATTGTTGTATACGCTAGCCGACCTTAGCAATTTATGCTTAGCTGTATCTAAAACCTCTGCTTTCTTATTTCCTAATTAGCTAGGAAACCTTATTAGGTTACTAAGTTAGTAATTGCTTACTAATTAGTAGTTGCCTAATAGGATAAAAACCTAGCTAATTTTATATATAGTTTAACTGCTTATAGACCTATTCTTAACTATAGATAACTGGTATACTTATTATTTACCCTATATTACTTCCTTTATAGCTTCCCTTTAATACCCTGCTTAGCAACCTTAAATATAACCCTAACCCTAGCATATTACAGCTGCGACTAGCTATATAACCTAATAGCTAAGGGGTAATTTGCCTATTTATAGCGTAGTAGTGGCTAATCTGCGTTGCTTAGTAAGTAAGGATAATAGGGGGCTTAACCCTACTTTTCCTACTTACTAAGCACTAATTAGCTAATATGCTTTTACTATATTAGCTAATTAGAGTTTAGACTTTATTAAGCTTATATTTAAGCCGGACCTCTTAGCTACTTAAATATAGGAAAACTCTATGCCCTATATAGGAATTAAACCTATAACCTCCCTACTTTTCTTACTTATATAAGAAAAGTGTTTAGGTTTTCCACGACGCTTAACCACTGCGCCACGGGGTATCTCTAATATATATATTATATATGCTTACTATATTAATTTTTATTTTTCTTTAGCTCTTTTAGTAACTATAGCTACTAACTTAGCTAGTAATATACTATATTTTACACACTAAAACTATTAAGGCTCTGCTATAAGGCCCTAACCTTAGAAAGATATATAGTAGTATATAGGTTTTCCTCTCTGCTCTAGGGTTTTTCCTATATAAACAAATAAGCAAAAGTACTAAATAATAGCTCCTAGAGCTATTTAGCGTAATTAATTAAATAATAATATATAAAGATATAGAGCTTGCTTAAGAGTTAGTAAAAGCTATGTTTTATAAGCTTATTAAAGATATTATTAAGCTACTAAAGTAGTAATATTAAAAGACTATAAAGTGCTTAATTAAGGTAGTAAACTCTACCTATACTATTACTATAACCTTAAGGCTGCTAAATAAAGACCTTAGTTTATGCTTTTATATTTAGAAAGGCATTAATAGTATTATATTATTACTACTCTAGGTTTTAGATAGCAACTATTATATAAAAAACATATAAAGAGACTAAATAAGCGACTATAGTATATAAGTCTTTTACTTTAAAGACCTTAATATTCTAATTACTATAAACTACTTAATAAGCTTTTAGATAAGGTAGTCCTTTAATAAGGTATTTAATAATATAAACCTAGCAGCTATTAAAGATTACTATATTTTTTAGCAGTAGAATAAGATATTAGCTATCTTTCTATTATATTTTTTTAAGCTTTTTAAGCTTAGTAGGGCGCTAGAAGGTTTAGTAGTTAGGAAAATCTTTAGCTTAAAACTAGTTAAATAGTATTAGAATTAGTATATCCATAGTATTTACAGCTTATATTATTATTATATAATATAACGGATTTATATTATTATCTAGCTTATAAATATTGTCTTTATAGTATTAAATTAAGGCATTTATAGCATTTAGAGTGTAAAAAGCGCATTTTTTACTATATATAGTAATATATAAATAGTTCTTACAGACCCTAACGCGTAATAAGCGCTATATACTAGTTACTACTAGGCTTTAACTTTAACTAATAAACCTTAAGGTGCTTAAACGCGTTTTTTATACTTATAAGTCTTATAATTAACGTTTAAATTCCTTACTATAAAGAGGTAGAGAGACCTCTTTAGAAACAACTTCTAAGAACTTAGTAAAAGTAATGCCCTTATTTATATTAGCTTCTTCTTTATATATATCTTTAATTAAAGGTTTTAGTTTAAAAAGGTTAACTTAATATTAAGAGGGGTTAATAATTAATTCTTTAATTAGTCTTTTATATTAGTTTATTTACTTTAATAGTAGCAATTTTATTAGGCTTTTTAATATTATAGTTAAAGGTCTAAAGAGACTATGTTTTAGTAGGTCCCCTAAAAGAGTTATTAATCTTATGTCTATTTAATTAGTTAAAGTGTTAATTTTTAGTAGCTATGCCACTAATTTGTTACCTTATAAGGGTTCTTTAATACTTTATTAAGTGTTTAAAGATAGGTTAGAATACGCTTTACAGAAGGTAGGTTTTTTATAAGCAACATTAATAGTAAATTAACAATTTTTCTGCCTTCTTCTTTAAATATAGAATTAATAAGTTTAGTAATAAATTTAACCTTTACTTTAGTATTTTAAAATATATCTAATCCCTCCTAGAACCTTATATTATAAGCTTACATAATATAATTATCTTTAGGGAGCTAAACCTTATAAAGATAATATTTATGGCCTTTTATGCCTATTAGGCAGCCTTTCTTAGCTTATAGCGCTATCTTTATAGCCCTAATACGCTGCTCTTTTAGAATGTATATATAAGCTATATAGCCCTATATTTATAGATTTTTAATAGATGCCTTATTAATTAGACTAATCTTATTAAACAATACTTATTACGGCGATTTTCCGCTATTAATACTATTTATAAGTAATAAGTTAGTTATTATAGCAGTATACTTTATAGTATATAGCTAAAGGATATTAAGAAGCTTAGCACTAATTATAAAAGTATAAGCTATATCTATAAGGGTTCTCTTAGCTCTCTTAATAATGCCTTAATAGGCTAGAATATAGGGAGCGTTAGTGTAAAAAATAATGCCTTTCTTATAGTAGTAATTAGCAAATTTCTTACTAAGGAATTCTATAGTATTATTTATATAGAAGCACTTTATAATAAAGCTACTACTTATGTTTTCTATAGCGTTTTACTAAACTTTAATAGCCTTTTAAGAAGATTTATAACTAATAGTTAGAATTATTTAGTAAAACTAAGTATATATATTAATTATATATAAAGTATAGTTCTTACTGCTAAAGCCTTTAGGTTTATAAATAATATAGTCTTAAAAAACCCTACTTAGAAAGGAATAAGCATTAGTTTAAGGCTTATAATATATAATTTAGTCTGCTTTAGTAAGATAGTAAGCTTTATAGTAGAAGTTGCTTAAAGAGATAGGATTAATTAATATACCTACTTCTTTATATACACAAAGTATTTAGTCTTTCTTAGCATACCTAAGTCTTTTATATAAAAGACTATATTTAATATTCTTTATAATAGCTTTAGTTAGTAGTGCTATAAAGTTAAAGTAAGGCTCCTTATTATATAGCTTAAGTACTATAATATTAGAGGCCTATTAAAAAGAAGCTATAAGTTAGCCTAAGGACTTTATAATTAGTTAGTCTATAAACCTATTTATAATAATACTAGCTTTATAAAGGAGACTAAGAGAAATTATATTAACTTTTACTCTTAAAGTAAGCTATGCGTTTAGTAGCTTTAGGTAGTCTCCCTTAATAGGTAGCTTAACTATTTTAATACCTTTAATAGTAAGAGGTTAACTATTACTTATAGTTATTAGTTTAACTTTAATATTAATATTTAAATATATAAACCACTTTATAGAATTAAATATATAGTTACTATAACTTATATTTAAGATATAGTTCTTTTTTATAAGGTGTATAAGGCCTATTACTGCTATATATATATTATTAGCGTTTATAGTTATACTACTAAAGGTGTTTCTAGCTTTTATAATATCTACTAATATAGTACTTTTCGCTAACTTATCTTTTTTCTTTAAAGAAGTAGCTTTCTTAGCTTTTAAATAAGCTTTAATCTCTAGTATTATAAGTTCTAAATAAAGCTTCTAACACTTCTCTTTTAAATACTTAAGCTTTCTAAGTAGAATATAGCATTTATACTCTAACATTAAACCCTTCTTTTTATTAAAAAATTATGTTATTATAAAGCTAGCTTTTTGCTCTTTTATTAGCTTATTTAACTTATATATAAGATATTTTAGTATTTTAGCTTTGTTAAGGCCCTTAGAACTATAGCCTTAGATTTTCTATGTGTTGTAAATGTTAGGTATAGCGCCTTTTATAGTGCAAAGCGTCTAAGCGACCTATATAATATCTAGCAATTTTATAATATTATTAATTTTTTACTAAAGATTTTAATAATAGTTTAGCTAAGCTTATATTATTATAAATTCTAACCTTTTAGACTAAAAGAAGCTATTAAGTAACTTAATAACTATAACATTAGCTTAGAAGCTGTAATTATTATAAATAAGCTATATTAAGTCTGTTACACAGCCCTTATAATCCTATCCCACTTAAAGGATGTTTTTTTAAACTCTAAATAATAGAGTCTGCTATATTAAATATATTAGAAAGGCATACTTCTAATTAATAGCCTTAGACTATAGAATTATACTATTATAAGTGCCTATAAGTCTAAGAATATAGATATATATCTTTATAGAGATTTCCTACTTATTATAATTTTTAAAACCTTTAAGTAGTGTAATTTATAAAACCTTTAGCATTATATTCTTAAGGTTAGTAGAAAAGTCTATATCTTAACTTTAATAAGCCTTAGAATATAAAGCTATAGTATAGTTAGCTATAATAGCCTTAATTAATAAGAAATATAGTTAAATATATTATAAGGCTTAATATTTAATATATTAATAACCCTAAGTTAAAGACTTTTATAAGCATTAGTTTAATTAAATAATATAAGTGTAAGAAGTATACCTTTAATTAAATTACTATATAGCTTACACCTATATAGAGTATATAAGGTTATAAATAAATAGGTTTTAAATAAGTAACTCCTTTAACCTTAATAGATAAGGAGAGAAATTTATAAAGTTCTACCTAGTTATACCTTAGCTTAATTAGTAAGTATTGCTTTACCTTATAATTACTATACCTAATAATCTATAATTACCTCTTTAGTTAAATTAGTAACTAAGCAGTTTTAAACTTTAGAATATTAAGACTTAGCTAGTAATAGAGGTAGTTATAGTAAAGGCCCCTTTTTTAGTAAAACTCTGTAATAAAGTCTTATAATATTATTATATATAGTATTAATAAGCTACGCTAATAATTAATAATTCCACGCTTAATTATAAAGGTTATGCATTTAAATTCGCTTAAGTGAATTATTTTTTATAAAAAAGTTAGCTTATAGCTAATTAATAAGGACTTAAAAGTCTTAATTAATAAGGACTTAAAAGTCCTAATTAATAAAAACTTAAAAGTCCTAAAAAAGAGCCTTTAAAGGGCTTAAGAAGCGTAGTAATACTATAATATAATAACCTAAGTTATAGATACTATAGATTTTATAGGAAGTTAATTAAATATATATATTCTATATAATAAAATGTAACACTTAACTAAAGAAATTAATAGATAAAACGTTAAAAGAAGCAGGAATATAGAGGGCTTATAACTTATAAAATAATAGTATATAGAGCTATATAGAGACTATCTAAGAGGAAATGCTAGCTGTATACAAAATGTATGTAATAGGCATCTTAGGCTAGATGCCTAAGATATAAGGCTATATACTAGGGCATCGCGGACCGAGGGTTCCGGCTAAGGTGGGACCGAGGAATTCCGTGATGTTCAACAATACTAAAGTAAGGCTTATTTTAAGGGTTCTAAGTAGATTTCATTTAGCTATAATAAGGATCTAAGCTATTAGCTTAAATCTATTATATAGCTTTTCTCCCCCCCTATTTTATAATATATATTATATAAAAGTTTACTTTTATTAACTAACTCTCTTAATAAATCATGTAGCGTTTTATCGCTAAATACTTTACCTATAGTATAAATTAATATATACACTATATACTTTTCATACAGTATTTTTTATTTGATTAAAAGGTAGGTTAGTAGGCAGTTATAGACTTTTAGGCACTAGTGGGATACTAAAGTTTAACGTTTAAAAGTATATAATATCCCTAGTGCGCAAAAGGCTACACCTATGTTCCCCCCTACATTGATTTCAAAGCTTAAATGCCCTAAACGCCATGTATTGCTAGCTTTAAGCAAGACCCTGTTCATGATATTCGCCGACAGGCCGTGGGAGGTCGATAATGTCTTCCACCGCCTTAGTCATCATCTGTGTACTGAGGTCCGCTAGCTGCAGGAGTCTCTGGGATACCACCATACGCTGCTGGAGTCGGAGCCCCATAGTAGCCACCTGCCCCTGGGGTTGGGGCGGCTGCCGCAGGCGTCGGAGCCGGATCTGCGCCCCATCCACCCTGCCAAACCGCTCCAGGAGTAGGTGCATTCGCAATAGGAGTAGGAGCAGAATATGCTCCTGGAGTCGGAGCATTCAATGCGCCGGGTGTCGGGGCACTTATGGCTGCACCTGGAGTAGGCGCATCGTAAGATCCGGCAGCACCGCCCGGTGTGTAGCCCCAAGATTCGTTTCCACTCGCCCCAGGAGTGGGTGCCGAGGCTCCCCATGCAGGCGTCTTGGATCCAGATGCCCAACTGTCGGAACCGGCAACGGCTGCATAAGCCGGGGTTCGTGAGCCGGAACCAAATGCATCACCGACGGCAGGAGTTCGAGCACCGGATTGCCACGCCGGAGTTCTCGATCCGGAGCCATATGCTGTGCGACTGCCGTCGTACGGATTTACCGTCCTAGAACCATCAGCCCAGGCGGGAGTCCGGGAGCCTGAGTAGTCTTGGGCTTTCCAAGCAGGGGTCCTGCCGCCAGTCGGTGCAGGTGCTGCTCATATTACCTGGTTAGCAACAAATCCACAGAGAATATCGATATTGTAGACCTACTGCGCGAGCCCCAGGCGGGGACCCTCTCAGAACTGCCAACACCAATTGGTGTTCTTGAGCCCCCCTGCCAAGCAGGCATCCTATCTCCTCCGCCCCGACCAGCTTCAGCAGCACCTCGACCTCGTCCATTGATGTCGATAGTGGCACCAGTGGTCTTGTCCTTGAAACTCAAGGAATCTCTTGGTACTGTAATCGTTTTTCCCTTCGTGTGTAATTCAACTCGAGCATGCGTATCAGTTGTATCTTTGACTATACCCAAAAGACCCTTGTATGGTCCCTTCTTGATGATTGCCGTCTGGTTGATGGCCCGATCGCGACCGAACATCTTGACGGGTTGGTTGGGCTTCGTCTCACTTCCATTTTTGTGTATTTTCAACGCGGGGTTCATGCTGCTAAGGTCAGGGC
The DNA here is from genome assembly GCA_018360135.1 of Claviceps sorghi. NCBI lineage: Eukaryota > Fungi > Ascomycota > Sordariomycetes > Hypocreales > Clavicipitaceae > Claviceps > Claviceps sorghi. The sequence continues at coordinate 5,342 of SRPV01000257.1, read as the reverse complement.
CCGAGGTTGCCGTATTCACGCGCCCCCCCTTAGCAGCGACGGTATTGACCATACTTGCCTTTGTCACAAAAACTCCAGCGTTTTCATTGCTGTCATTAGTGTGCAGGAACACGTAAGATCGGTGTATATGAATGATTTTCCCCTGCCGATGTTGCCCCGTATATTCTTTCACGACATCGTCCAGCCGTATTTCCGAGCCGTCTCTATCAGCTGCGACAGCTTGTTTTCTTTGCGGCAGCTTATTCGAGATCTGGGAAGGCATGGCTTGCCTCGCATCTCCATACTGGTCGAGGACCACAAGAGATTCACGATCGATCTTGACAATACACCCCACAGTGGTTGGGTCTAATTGAACAAGATCATGCAGGGAAAATTGTCCCAACGATCCCTGACCACCAATGTCGCTGGCCTCTCTTAGATCTTTGCTGAAGACCGTAACCTCAGTATTTGTTTGATCGGTGAGGAGGGTCACACGATCCTCGGAGATCTTGACCACCGTGCCCACCTCATCGCGAAATTTGCTTCCGCCAATGACTTTGACATGATCTCCTACTTTGAACCGCTTGCGCAATCCCTTGATAGGGACCTCAATAGTCTGTCCTGATAAATCGCCTTCAGTCACTGTCATGGTGACAATGTCTCCTTGAACGTTCGTCGCCTTGCCCACTACGCCCTTCTGTTCTCCGGAATAGACCTCAATGATATCGCCAGGGAGGTATGTCACAAGGGTATTGCTATCTTTTAAACTAGCAGCGAGCGCCTTGAGGTCAAGATTCTCCGTACCGTCTTCAGCGCCAGAGGCAAATCGCGTGACCTCTTCCAAAGACGGGTTCACGTCACTCACAACAAGTTGCTGTATCTTGACGTCTTTCACCTGGAAACCATTTTCAAATTCGTCTCCCATGTAGGACCATGTGTTTGTCGTAGGGTTTCCCTGAACGTATCTCGGATGCCGTTTCCGGGCCTCAATTTCACTGAACAAACGTTGAGGTGGTCGGGGGCCACTAGCACCGGACCTTTTCCGTTTGCCATCTGACGATAGATTAGATGGTGCATCATCTCGCATGCCGTAATCCAGTCGCGGGATGAATCGAACTCTTGCCTCCAAGCCATTCTCTGTTACATCCAACACCTGTGCCAGGTCTCCGGAGTGCTTCGCTGGCCGGCGCAGGCGAACCCAAGCACCAGGTTCCAGCGTCGGAGTCTTGGTGACACGAAAAAGCTCGGGCATGTCCTTGATGTCTACAAGAGTCATCTTTGATCGAGGGTACACGTTGAGCATGCCGTCTAATGCCACGAGAATGTCTGTTTGGCGCTGGGCTTCAACATATATAAAACCCTTCATAACGGATTGAGTGCCGCCTCGTTCGAAAGCCGCAGTAATGGCGAGTTCGTCCTTTGTGCCAATGCGCTCTTCTATTCGTTTCATGACAGACAAAACTACTTCGCGTTCTTTGCCTTCTTTGCATCTTACGGCCCAAATACTAGGATCATCCACGCTCGGGAGCAATAAACGTTTTGGAACGACTGCAGAGTCACCAAAGCCTTTAGCCGGTCGCCTGTTTCCGTACCGTTGGCGAAGTATTTCTGCTTGCTTTTCGGCATCCAGACTGGATTCGAGCTCACGACGACGATCGAGTTCGCGATGTCTTCGGTCATCATCTAGCCGGGCACTTTCCGCAATATCGTCAGGGTGTTCATTGTCGATAAAATCTTCAATTTCTTCGCCGTCCTTCTCGTCGTCTTCTCCCTCATCTTCGTCATCGACTTCTGCTTCTATGTCAAAGAAAGCGTTCCGTCTATCACGACGTCTTTTGCGGCGATGACCCTAGGGTAATGATTAGTGGCGTTCTTACTTTGATAGCTGTAAATTATTGATCGGAGGCAGCAGAATACCTGTTGAACGTCCTCGTCTTCTTCATCGTCCTCGTCTTCATCATCGTCATCTTGCTCTACCTCCTCTTCAGCGTCTTCGTTGCTCTGCTCGTGGTCTTCATCTTCTGCGTCACGACGAGAATGGCCTGGTATCGCATCCTTATGGCCATCAGCACTTTTTGGTGCCTCGTCGAAGTCGTCGGTTGACTTCAATTTATTTGACAGGCTAGAATCGTTATCGACAGGCTCTTCGTCAGACAAATCTGCAGGCGCTGGGTTGAAATCGTCCTCATCTTCAGAATCATCAAAGCGCGGAGGACTGTTTGACGCCATGTTGTGATGAAGTTAATGCGCGAAGCCTGGCGATTAAAGGAATGGTCGACACGCTTGTGGGTTTAAAGCGGTAAGTTCAGCTGAGTAGGGCCTAGACGGCAGAGTTTATCGGCGATAGAGGAGGTTGACATGGGAATGAAGTATGAAGTCGAAGGTGTTGGACCGACCGTTCCACTTCAGCTGGTCTACTAGGCAGCAGACCATCCCTTTGAGTATGCGAAGGCGCCAACAAGGTTGCGGGACACATATTAACACTAGTATTTTCAGGATATCTCTATCTACCCTATAAAGTTTATACTATAAGAAATGGTTTCCTATAAAAAGACAAGTTATTATAACTTGCATATAAAGCTAGTTTTATAAAAAACCAAGTACCTTTTTTTAAGCTTAATGTAATTAATACACTAGCTTTTAGACAATTTTATTACTAATTTTATAAACTTAATGGCGTTATATTAAGAAAAAAAGTAGTATCTTACTGCTATTAAAGAGAGAATGCTACTTAATAATAAGTATGCATTATCCCTTTAGTGCGTATAAGGCTACACCTATGTACTCCCTGCTTTTATTTTATATTTAATTAGTTAAAAGTAAGTAACCTAAGAGTACTTACTTACTAAGCTTTTTTTATAGTTAAAAAATATAGCATTTAGTAGCTAAAGACTTTTCTAACTATATAAATTTAGATATACGTTTTAATTAGATAATAGAGTGGGTTAGTACCTAAATGTAGCCTTTAGCGCACTAAAGGGATAGAGAGAAAAGGCAGACTTTTATTTATTTATACTATATATACCTCTTAAATACTATATATTAAAGTAAGGCTTACTTTATAGGTTTTTAGTAAGTTTTATTTACTTTTTTATAAAGTTTTATTTACTTTTTTATAAGGATTTAAGCTATTAGCTTGTACTTATGTTGAAAATAACAGCTATTTTCAGGGGACTTCCTTATCGTTTTAGGCCTCTCAACAGGCCTTATAGTGACCCTTAGCCCCTGCCTTATAGGGACTCTTATAGGGACCCTTAGGGGGCTTTTCTTAGCTATTACTAGTGCTTATAAGCGGCCTTAGGCTACATACAGCGCCTACAGAATCAATTGTTTATTTATTTATTTATTTATTAAATTACCCTAGACGGCTAATAGCAGCTGCTATCTAGTACCTTATCTTACTAATCTATATAGAAAAAACCTTAGTATAGGGAGAAAAACCTATACACTATATATTTATATATCTACTAAGGCTTATAAGGGCCTTAAGATAGTTTTAGCTATAAAAGTAAGGTATGCTACTTACTAAGCTAAGTATAGTAATAGTTACTAAAAGGTAAAATAGAATAGTTTAAGTATAAGTAGGATTTATATTTAAGTAATAGTAGTTTTAAAGAACTAATATAAGCTAATAAGATTCTAAGTTAGTATTAATATAAGCTAGTTTATATTAACTAATCTCTTAAGCTTACTTATTCTACTTATTCTTAATTAGTGTAAACTATTAAATAGTAGGGGATAAGTTAGGTTTAGCAGCAATATAGGGGGATCCAGAGTCTTGTCAGGGTTGATAGGGAATCGACTTAGCCTCTGTTTGGGTCAGGGAGTCCAGTCTTTATATGCCCCGCCGCGGGCCTAAGTCGCCGACCCCTTGGGCTTATGAGATGTCCGGTGACGACACAGTGACAGAATTGCTCTGGCTGGGTTAAGCTGTGTTTTAGCTTTAGCTAAGGGTTAGGTTAGCCCTATATTAGTCTTATTTAGTTCTTACTGCCTTATCTACCTTATACTTTTATTTCTCCTTAAGATAGGTAGCTAATATAAAGTAAGGGATATAATTAGTCTTAAGTATTTACTTACTAAGGAAGCCTATAGCTTAAGGTATATTAAGTATAACTTAAATATCTCTATAGTCTTAAAGGGGTGGTATATTAGGTTTAAATAGTTATAGGTAGTTATATTTTAAATATTTTAGAATAATATAGTAATAATTCTTAAAATTAAGCTAGTAATAGTAAATAAAGGAATTTATATTAAAGATATATTAATTATATAAAAAGGATTTAAGCCTAATCTTCTCTATATATATCTATATAAGTATAGATAACTTATATTTATTAAGGGGCCTATATAAATATATAAGCTTCTGTGTAGTTCTAAAGTTAGGATCTTGCTTAGCCGCTATAAGGGTGCGGCAGGGCCAACGCGCTCGCGCTGCGGCTCTCTCCTAGTGCCATCTGTCCGCCCATTTAGAATCAATTGTTCTATAGTGGCTTATAGCTATAAGCGCCCCACTTTTCTTGCCTTTTCCCTTCTAATTATACCTTATAGCAACTAATATATACCTAATTAGAAACCTAATAGTTTATTAAGCTTAGTAAGACTTTAGAATTAATTTTTATAGTAACTAAGTAAGTAATTAAAATTTAGCTTAAAGATTTAAGCTGCTTACCCTAAAGGCTATATAGCTAGCAACCTTAAGGTATACTTTACAGCTAATTTATATAATAACTAAGGGGTTATAGAAGAATTTATAACTAACACTTTTATTACTAAAATAAGGGGAATTTTTTTATATAATTAGTTAATTTTTTTAATTTTTAAAGTTATACACTAATTTTTACTAAGTTAACATTTAAGGAGCATATTAATAGCTTATTTATATAGCTATAAGTCTATGTTAGGTGGCGAATTAGTAGCTAGGCAAAGGCGATATAGCATCTAGTATATTAACTAAAGCTTGCCTTTTCTAAGTCTTCTTATATGTATATCTAGGGTTTTTATATACTAAATAGGTGACTAAGCGTAGGCGCCTAAGCAGTGTACCTTATAAGGTGTGTATACCTTATAATTGCCCCCCCTTCTAAGCTAATGTTCTTAGTAGCTAATATATTACTTATTATTATTCTATAATATACATTCCACTTATGTTATTATTATTATAGCGCTTTAACTACTATAGTAGGTTTAGTGTTACCTCTGCTTCTTTATATAATCCTTTATAGGTCCTTAGCTATTTATACCTTAATCTAACTAAAATAAAAGAAAGAAAAATAAACAATCCTAAATTATTAATTATATTACACTATTATATATTCTCCTTCTTTTTGCTATATTTACTCCTTTACTTTCTTTACTCTTTT
>SRPV01000256.1:0-25689 GCA_018360135.1 Claviceps sorghi | reverse complement strand
ATATAATAGCTTTTATAGTAAGTTTTAATTTTTAAATTAAATTTATAGATTTTTTATTTAAATAACTAAAATAGTAATAAATATAAGGTCTATACTAAATAGTTATAACTTAAATGCCTTTAAATCTAAAGAATATTTAATATATTATTTAATTAACTTTATAATTTTAAATACATTTATATTGTATTGTATTGTATTATATTTTGTATTGTATTGTATTTTTTTTGTAATAATAAAGGTTCTAAAATTATATCAATTCTTAATAAATATATTATAAGCTAAAATAAGCTATTATATTATATATAAAATTAGGGCTTTATATATACCCTAGGTAGAAATGCTTAGTAAGTATATACTAGCTTTTATAGTAAGTTTTAATTTTTAAATTAAATTTATAGATTTTTTGTTTAAATAACTAAAATAGTAATAAATATAAGGTCTATAGTAGAATTATTTATATTAATATAAATAAAAATAATAAAATATAATATAAATAGATTTTTTTTAACCCTAATAATACATTTGTATTTTGTATTGTATTTGTATTGTATTTGTATTGTATTTTAATATTTGTATTATATTTGTATTGTATTTAAAATACAATACAAATACAATACAATATAAATACAATACAATACAAATACAATACAATATAAATACAATACAATACAAATACAATACAATACAAATAAAATACAATACAAATACAATACAATACAAAAAAAATACAATACAAATACATCAAAAGGCAAAAAAATACAATACAAATTTGTATTCCAATGCTCTGCTTATAGCTATTAGCTGACTACTTTACTAATTTAAACTAAACTTTTTAACTTAAATAAAGGCTAAGTTAATAACCTATTAACCTTAATAAAACTTTAGATTCCTTTATATTATTACTAAACCTAACTTATTCTCTACTATTTAATAGCTTATACTAATTAAAAATAAGCTAAATAAGTAAGCCTTAAAAACTAATTAATATAGACTAACTTATATTAATACTAACTTAAAACCTTATTAGCTTATATTAATTTCTTAAAACTACAATTAATTAAATATAAATCCTATTTATACTTAAACCTTTTATTCTACCTTTTAATAACTACTACTATACTTAGCTTAGTAGGTAGCATACCTTACTTTTATAGCTAGGACTACCTTAAGGCCTATATAGGCCTTAGTAAGTATATAAATATATAGTATATAGGTTTTTCTCCCTATACTAAGGTTTTTTCTATACAGATTAGTAAGATAAGGTACTAAATAGCAGCTGCTACTAGCTGTCTAAGGTAATTTAATAAATAAATAGTGCTTATTATATAAATAATATTAGCACCTTATACTATTCTATATAGCTTTAATATAAAAGTACTTTTTATAACTCTTTTACTTTTTATTAAGCTATATATAATAATATTACTATAAAGCTTAAATTTAATATTAATATTATTTTTTTTTATTACTAAGAATTATTATAAAGCTAATTTATAAGCTTAAGTCTTTATAATTTATAAAAAAACTATTAATAAAAATATATAAAGCTACTAATTAAAGCTTAAGTAAAATATATTAAATCCCTTATTTAGAATTATTAATTTACTATTAAATTTTTTTATTAAGCTTATTTATATTAGTTTAGTTAAAGTTTTAAACTTATATTATAATTAAAAGGTTAAAAGTAGCTTTAAGTTAGTAAATTATTAAGATATATACTTTATAAGCTTATTACCTTATATATTCTGCCTTTATACTTAGCTTATTAGTTTTAACTATTATAAGCTTATTATTTTAGCTTTTTTACCTAACTTTTATACTTTTATTTTTATATTATAAGAGAATATAGTTATTAAAAATAAGGGGTTCTTTAAATATTAGCCTTTACTTTAGTTTTATAGTAAATTTAGTATTTTTTAACTTAGCTTTTTCTTTTTTAAAAAATATAGTATTACTAAAGCTAAGGGTATTATTAGTTTATATTTTAATAATACTAAAATCTAGGTTTTTATTTAAAGTAATTAATAAGTATAAGTTATAGCTTAAGGTTATTATTATAAGCTTTTCTTAATAATACTTTATATAAGTTATTTATTAATAGGTATTTACCTTAGCTATTTTATAAAGTAGCTTAATTATAAACTTTTTGTGAATTCGCCCACACTGCAACAGCGCTGCAGAATCGACTCTAAACCGCTTAAAAAGTTAATAAAACGTTTTATTAAGCTTATTTACCCCTCTCCCTAATATTATATTAGTCTTAGAGTATAGGTATAATAGGTAATATAATACTAATAAATATTAATACTAGAAATTATAGCCTTTTATAAAGTTACTACTACTTAAATATAAGAGCTAATAATAATAATAATATAACTACCCCTTAAGTTAATTTTAAGCCTATTATAAGTTAGAATAAGGCGCTAATATACTTATATAAGGATTATAATAAGATTATTAGGCTATTTAATATAGAATTACTAAAAGGGATTTAGGATTTTTACCTCTTCTACTTAGATATAAAAATAATATATACCTACTATAGTACTATTAATACCTTTAAACTAATTATAATAAAAAACCTTAAGGAAACTATTAAAAAGGCTATTAAAAAGGTAATTTAGCTTAGGACTAACTTAGAAACCTCTTAGGCTTTTATTATAGCTTATAAGATAACTATTACTATTAATATAGCCTTTTTTAGCTAAAGATTTACTTATTAGCTAGTTACTTTAGTAGTACTACCTTAGGTATACTATAAAGTCCTTATTAAAGGGCTTTTTATTAGTAAGCTTTTTAAAACTAAGTTTCTAAAAAATATTATTACTACTATTAATATAGCTATTAGTACTAAATATACTATAGCTATAAAGCGCCTCTATAGTAGGGACACTATTATAATATTTAGGGACTTAACTAAACCTTACTTAATAAGTAAGGATTAAGTTTAATATATATTTAGATTAAATATAACCCTTTAATAATAAGTATTTAGTATAATTATTAAGGGATTCCCTAACTATTTTTACTAAAACTAATTTAAAAAAAATATTATAAAAGCCTTTACTACTATTAATAGCCTTAGAATAGTTAAGGTAATAACTTAGAAACTATATAGTACCTTTAATAAAGCCCCCCTTATTATAAGTATTAATAAAGTAAATATAGTTAACTATCTATATTAAGTTAGGGTAGTTTATAAAGCTAAGATATTTAATACTAAACTATATAATAATATTATTTACCTTAAGTAATACTATAAATACTATAAATTTAGCTATATTATAGTATACTATAAGGCTACTTTAAGATATAGCTACTATATAGCTAATTAGTATAAGAAGGGAGAATAATTATACTTAGCCTTTATAAGTAATACTTAAGAATACTACTTTAACTACTTTAGTAAATACTTAGCTTAGTTTTAACTTTATACTATAGTAAATAAGTAATAAATATAAGCTAAGGCAGCTTACTTAGTAAGATTATATACCTTTACTACTCTTAATAGTATAAAGTAAAAAGGTTAAACTAAAGTTAAAAGCTATAACTATTATAAGAGAGTAAGTAAATTTATAGCTTATAAAAAGTTACCTTAAAAATAAGTTAAGCGCTCTAAAAGAAGTAGAAACTAAACTACTAAAGTATAACCTTTTTTATTAGTTTTAGTAATTTAATAATATAATATAATAAATAACTACTTAAACCTTTAACTTATTTTTATAAAGGGACTAGCTAAATATAGTAGCTAACCTATTACTTTTTTATAATAGAGGTATTATACTAAAATATATAAAAGAAGATATACTTAGTATATATAATACTAAGCGCTTAGCCTAAGACTAATATAGTAGTAATATAAGAACTATATAGTTCTAATTAATTACCCCTTATTTTAAGCTTAAGCTACTACTAACTTACTATATATAAAGATAAAATAGCTATATATATATATTAAAAATATAGCCCTAAATTATAAATAACTTAGTATAGAATAGATTAGTACTTTATTACCTTATAAAATTTAGAAATCTATTTTATATACTTCTTTAACTTTAAATATAACTAAACTATACCTTTATATAAACTTATATTAATCCCTTTAAGAGACTAAACTATATTTATTAAGAACTTTAACTAGTATTACTTACTATAAAATAAGTATAAATATACCTTTTTAAGCTATAATACCCTCTTAATATTTATAACTTAGTAATAACTTAAGCTTATTACCTCTTAAAGTAAGATAACTTAATAAACCTAAGGCTAATAAAGTAGTATAATTAACTATACTTAAGCTACCCTTAACTTACTTATTAAGTTTATAGGTAGCTTTAACTTAAATAAGTTTAACTATATTTTATAGCTTATTTATATTAAGATAGAAATTTACTAACTAAAAAATAAAGACCTTAAATTTAGCTAGGTATTTATAAATAATAATATTATATTTAGTAAGGCTATATATTAGCTTTATTATAACTACTTTAAGAAGCTACTAAATACTTTTAAAGAGATTAATTTATTTATAAATTAGTTAATAGGTAAGCTTTAGTAAATTATTAGAAAATTAACCTTAAGAAACCCTTAAGGTAGGCTTTATTAGTAGCTATAGTAGAATATAAAAGTTAAAAAGGTAGTTTAAGAGATAAAGAGAGCTTAATATTATTAAAAAGTAACTAAAACTAATATAGATTAGTAAATTACTATTAAAGTAGCTAAGACTTAATTTTAAATAGTTTATAAGGAGTAATATAGTGCTTAAAAATACCTTACCTAATTAGCAACTATTAAGCAGCTTATTTTATAGAAATTAGAATAATAGGCATGCCTTTATAGTAGCCTTCTCCTTAATATTTAATAGGTACTAACCTTACTTTAAGGTAAGGGTAATATAACCTTTTAAGTATATTTTTATAATAAAAAAGTAATAGTATTTATAGAATAATTCTTTCTCTTATTTTATACTTATATTAATAATATATTAAAAGACTTAAGAGCTTACTTTAATACTATTATATTTCTAAACTTAAAAGAATTTAATAAAAATAAAATTTATATAGTTATAAAGCACTTAATTAGCTAAAAAGCACTTAGACTTAATAAGCTTTTAGTAGGGTTCCTTAAAATATATAATAAGTTATTAGCCTAAATACTAATATACTTACTTAATACTTATTACTAAGTTAAGTATTACTTAGCTTTATTTTAAAAGGTAAAAGTAATAGTATTATAAAAACTAAAGAAGTCTCTTTAAAAGCTTTAATAAGCTAAAGCCTAAAGGCTAATATTACTCTTAAGTATTATAAATAAGGTTTTAGAAGTAATAGTAGCAACTTAAATTACTTATATAGCTAAAGAGGGAGGCGCTCTCTCTAATATATAAATAGAAAATAAAGCTAATAGGTTAATAAAAGTAGCCCTTAGTATCCTTACTAAGGCTATATATATAATATAATACTATAGTAAAACTATATTACTTCTTTAGCTAAATATTTTTATAGCCTTTAATACTATATACTACTATTAACTTATATATATAATAATCTCTTTAAGCCTTCTTAAGTAAATAGTAGTATAAACCTAAGCCTTTATAGCTACTAAAATAGCTTATTTTTATTTTAAAGGTAAGGCTACTAATACTATACCTATAACTGCTAGGGTTCTATAGGGTTCCTTTATCTCCCTTATACTATTCCTTTTATATATTGCCTTTTTTTATATTAAGCTATAGTTAGTTAATTTAATATTAGTTTTAAGGTTCTTAAATAATATAAATATTCTTATCTATAGGTATATAGTAAAGAATAACTAAGCTTAACTTAAGTAAGCTTAAAAGGTTTATTAAAATTAGTTTATTAAGTTAGGCTTAAAGTTTTACTTATAGAAAAGTAAACTTATTTACTTTACTAAATACTACTAATTAATAATAACCTTAGTTTAACTTAGTAATGCTATTATTTAGCTTATTTAGTTTACTTACTTTCTTAAGGTATAGGTATATAAGAAGCTTTAATAAAAGACTTATTAATCTAAAGTTATAAGGAAACTAGCTTAATAATAACTTACTTTTACTATAGTTTTAATATTAATATAAAGGTGCCTTATATAGGATATAAGGATCCTCTATATATAGGTTATTTAAAGCTTAGTTATATATAATATAGGAATATACTATACCTTAATAAGCTATAAAAGGGTTACTAAGGATATAGCTAAAGAGTTTAAAAAAAAGTAACTTTATTATTTTTAAGTTATTATAGGTGCTTATAAGGCTATACCTTAAGCCTTAGTAGAAACTAAAGTAGCTATATTACTTATTAATCTTTATTTTAACTTTTAAGTATAATACTTTTATAAGTAAATTAAAGCAAATAGTATAGCAAAGAAAATCTAAGGCGCTTATATAATAATTATAACTTAGCTCTAATAGAGATAATATTAGTACGCCTACTAAGGCCCTAAATTAGCCCCTTTTATACCCCTTTAACACTACCTTTCTTTATACTTTAATAGACTTAACTTTATTAAAAAGCTTAAATAAAAATAAGTAAATAAATAGTATTAAGAGAGAGCTATAGTATAAGTATATTAGCCCTACTATACCCTTATAGTAGCTAAATAAGACCTTAACTTTAAGACTATATAGAAGCTTATATATTTATATAGGCCCCTTAATAAGTATAAGTTATTTTTACTTATATAAATATATATAAAGAAGATTAAGCTTAAATCCTTTCTATATAACTAATATATCCTTAGTATAGATTCTTTTATTTACTACTACTAGCTTAACTTTAAGGACTACTACTATATTATTTTAAATTACTTAAACTATAACTACTTATAACCTTTTAGGCTTAATATACTACTCTTTTAGAACTATAAAGATATTTAAGTTATACTTAATATGCCTTAGTTTATAGGCTTTTTTAGTAAGTAAATACTAAAGATTAGTTATATCCCTTATTTTATATTAGCTACCTACCTTAAAGAGAAATAAGAGTATAAGGTAGATAAAGCAGTAGAAACTAAATAAAACTAATATAAAGCTAACTTAACCTTTAGCTAAAGCTAAAATATAGCCTAACTTAGTTAGAGTAATTTTGTTACTATACTATTACTAAATATTTTATAAACCTAAAGGGGCGGTAACTTAGGCCTATAGTAGGATATATAAGGGAACTTAAATATAATTATAAATTATAGTTACTATTATTATTTATAATTACTATTATTTATTATACTACTATTTATATAAAGAAAGAATAAAAAAGAGAAAGTGCCTAAGCTAGACCTATGTTAGCTCTTAGCTAATTCTGCCCCCCCCCTCCCTTAGGTTTTTTATAGTTACTTAGAGAGGTAGGCTTTATTAGCTACTTTTAGAGCTATTACAATCTGCTTTAAAAACCTTAGGCACTCCTTTTTAAAGTGTATAGTTAAGCTGCCCTTACTGCTAGCTTAACCCTTCCTTATCCCCTCTTACTTAATTAAATTTTACACTACTTTTTATAAGCTACTATATCCCTTTTATATATATATTAGTACCTTAAAATTAGGGAGGGGCTAAGTTAAACTTATAAGGGTAGGGATAATACCTTTAGTTACCTTATTCTCTTTTACCTATTTCTTTTAAGCTATAAGTACCTTCTTAACCTTTACTTTATATAAAAAGGATCTTTTTAGCTATAAATATAATTAAGCTTTAAGTTAGCTTTAAAAGGAAATAATTTATAAAAGGATAATTTTTGCCTTATTTAGTATATTTATAGTAAAGTTTAGTAAGGTTTATAATTAAGTTAGCTATAGTATTATATTAAACTTAACTTAAATCTACTTACTTTTCTAATTAAGATAACGTTTTATAATCTCTTTAAACTATATAAAATAAGGTTTATAAGGCTAAGTATAGGCAGTGCCTTTAGATAATATTAGCCTTATACTAATATAAGACTAATAAAAGGACTTATTAGCTTTAAAAAGAGGTTTTCTTTATTTCTTTTACTAAGTATTTTTTAAAGGAAGGAGTTAGTAGAAATTAATTAAGGCTATAGTAATTTTATTAAAATAGTATTAACTAAGGGGCAACTTATAGATAAAAGGGATAATTAAAGAGAAAAGAGAAAAAAAAGAAGGCTAAAGACTTAAGGGGAAAGCCTTTATTTATCTCTTTAGCTACCTACCCTTATATAACCCTACTACTAAATCTTATAGCTACTAACTAATTGCTCTATTAATTTAAACTAAACTCCTTAACCTAAATAAAGGCTAAGTTAATACCCTATTAACCTTAATAAGACTTTAGATTCCTTTATATTACTATTAAACCTAACTTATCCCCTACTATTTAATAGCTTATACTAATTAAGAATAAGTAGAATAAGTAAGCCTTAAAGACTAGTTAATATAATTTAACTTATACTAACACTAACTTAAAACCTTATTAGCTTCTACTATTTCCCTAAGATTACTACTAATTAAATATAGATCTTACTTATACTTAAACTTTTTTATTCTATCTTTTAATAACTACTACTATACTTAGCTTAGTAGGCAGCACACCTTACTTTTATAATTAGAACTACCTTAAAGCCTATATAGGCCTTAGTAGATATATAAATATATAGTATATAGGTTTTCCTCCCTATACTAGGGTTTTTCCTATATAGATTAGTAAGATAAGGTACTAAATAGCAGCTGCTACTAGCTGTCTAGGGTAATTTAATAAATAAATAAAGTAGCTTAATTACTTTTATAATTATATTAATAGAATATAAATAAGTAATTTATTAAGGCAACCTTATAATAATTAGCTTATTAAGAGTAGTTTAAGACTATATATAAGCTTATATAATATCTTAAATCTATAAGAAAATATTCTTTTTTACTAATAATAGTACTAATACTATAATAAGTTATTAGCTAGCTTATTAGATTATTAGTAACTATATAAGAATTATATTTTTTTCTCTATTATTATACCCTTAGATTATTAGCTTTAATTTTTTATAAGGCTTATTAATACCTTTTTCTTTTATCTCTTAAACTATATAAAAATTAAAAAGGTAGTAATTTCTATGTTTTTTTAGGTTAAAAGTAATAAATTTAAAGATTTTATAAAATAATAAGGTATTAACCTTTTTTTTATTAAATTTAATAAAGGGCTTACCTTTATTAGTTATTTTACCTTTTTTTTTAAGGTTTATTATAAACTAAAAATTATTCTTTTTTTTAATAGTTAAAAAGGTAAAATTCTTAGTATTAGCCTTATAGTTATTATTAATATATATAATAGCTACTATTTTCTTATACTTAGTTTTTAATACCTTCCCTTTTTCTTTCTTTTATATACCTCTCTTTTTTAAGTTTTACTATAATAGTATTTTAAAGTTAGTAAGTAAAAGGTGTTAAATATACTTAATACCTTTTTATTTTACTAACTATATCTATAGTAAACTAATATAAGGGATATTATTATAATATCCCTTATCTTTTTAGTTTATAAATACCTAACTTATAGTGCTTTTTATTATAAGCCCTTTATATCTCCTTTAAGAAATAATATAATTATATTAAAAACTCTACCTTAACCACCGGGTCCAGCGATACTACAAACGCATTAAGACAAACGGCATAGTGACAAGGATCCGTACTATATGCGCTGCAGTTACAATACACCTCCGCTGTTAGGCAACCTATTAAAGACAAACATAGGTTACAGACTATAAGCTATTTCTAAACCGCCCCCCCTCTAATCCTAAGACCCTTAGTTTAAGCTAAGAATTAGAAAAAGAATAGAAAGATAGGTAGTATAAAAATAAAACTAAAGCCTTTACTTATAATCTACACTAAGACTAGTGCGTAGCTAAATAGGACCTTAACTTCTATTTTAAGGTAAAAATTATTTAACTTTACTACTACCTTACTAAGTTTAAATTAGTAGCCCTTATTTAAATATATATAAAAAAGATTAGCTTTAATTGCTTTCTTTATAACTACTATATTCCTAAGGTAAAATTATTAATATACTACTACTAGGGTAAAGAAGAGAACTATTAATATCTAATTATATAATACCTAAAATATAACTATCTCTAACTAATAAGCGCTAAAGTAGGATTAATATAAAACTAAAGGAATATTTACATAGCTCTTAACTTACTAAAATTAGTAAAATACCTTACTTAATAAATACTTAATATTAGCTAACTCCCTTAATACTACTTAGCCCTTATATTTTAAAAAAGATAGGAGATTAACTATATAAAGAAGGATAGGGCTTAAGGCAGACTTAGTAAGAAGATAAGAGAGATATAGGTAGAAAGGAGCTTATATAGCTATTATATAAAGACTAATAACTATAAATAAATATAAAAGGGTAGTAAGAGAGAGGCTATGCTAAGACTAAGCTATAGCTGCTTAATTTATTTATCTATAGAAATTATAAAGTAAAAAGGAAAATAGCTATTAAAAACACTTTAGGTGCCTTAAGGGCAGCCTTAAAAGTGCCCTTAAGTTCTACTACAGCTTTAGGTTACCCCCCCCTCCCCTTCCTTTAAACCCCCCCCCTTTTTACTTATTCTACCTTTATTCCTTATTCCCTCCCCTCTCTCCTTACTATTTCTAGCTAAGTTCCTCCTTATAGCTACTATAGCTACTATTACTAATAAGGTGTTAGTCTATTTTATAGCTATAGCTAAACGTTTTATATAGCTTAATATATTCTACTTAAAGCCCTTAAAGACTACCTTAGTAATAGTAAGGGTTTAACTTATACTTAGCTTAGTGTTAACTAAACGCTAAGTAGTCCCTTAAACCTTCTTATATACTTTAAACTATAATATATTAGCTAGGCAGGGATAGATATAGGACTAAATTAGACTTATATTAAATAAAGACTTTAGATTATCCTTATCTTTATTATTATAAGTTACTTAGAAATTAAGGAGAGCCTATACCTTTATTTAATAGAAGGTATATATAAGTAAGGGCTACTTTAATTAAAAACTATATTAAACCTAAAGTAGACTAAAATAACTTACCCTATTATAATTATACCTTACTATATAGTATTTAAAATAGAAACTACTAATGCTTAAATAATTAGTAGCTATAATAAACCTAAAGGGGGCTTAGAAGGGAACTTACCTTTCTAATTATAGCAACTTTTTCTTAGATTTTTTATCTATATAATATAAGAATTATAGAGCTATTGCTGCTAAGGGCCCTAAAGGGGTTAGTATTAAAACTAAGCTAGACCTTAAGATAACTTACTAAGCTTTAATTAGTTTATTAAGGTATAGTCTTCCCTTAAAATTATTAGTAGAACTAAAGACTTAAACTAGGCCTATATTAGAAATTAAAGGGAAAAG
Organism: Claviceps sorghi; assembly: GCA_018360135.1. Taxonomy (NCBI): domain Eukaryota; kingdom Fungi; phylum Ascomycota; class Sordariomycetes; order Hypocreales; family Clavicipitaceae; genus Claviceps; species Claviceps sorghi. Next base: position 14,317 of record SRPV01000256.1, on the reverse strand, counting down.
GGAAGGGCACTTACTAATTTAAGCTTTTACTATAAAGAAAAAAAGGAAAGAGAGGTTTTTAGACCTAAGGGGGGGGGCCTTACTTATAGAAAAAGACTTAATCCTTTAAATTACTTATTAATAAGCTAGTCTTAATTAGGAAACTAAAGAGTAGAAATACAAAAGTATAGTAGCACTAATAAACTCCTACCTTAAACCTAAACTAAACCCTTAGCTTATTTATACTAAATTAATAACTATATATTAGATTAGTAACTATATTCCTAATTAGGTAAGTTTAATAATATATTACCTAACGCGGAACCACTATATAATACGTTCTAAAAGTGTTAAATAAGCAACTAACGCAGACTCTTACTAGCTTTAGACTAAACTACACCTAGATATCTCTAATATACGTTTAGACTATATATCTCTAATACGCAAATTATATATGCCTGCTATATTAATCTTTCCTTAGCCCTTTTAGCAACTATAGCTGCTAACTTAGCTAGTAGCATACTATATTTTACACACTAAAACTGCTAAGGTCTTATATAGAGGCCCTAATTATAGGCTAATATATAGTAGTATATAGGTTTTCCTCCCTACTCTAGGGTTTTTCCTATATAGTAAAATAAGCAAAGGTACTAGAAAGTAGCTCCTAGAGCTATCTAGTGTAATTTAATAATAATAATAATAATAATAATAATAATTATATTAAAAATAATAGTTCTTTATAGTATTAATTACTATAAGCGCTTAAAGGGCACCTTAAGGCTACCCCTTACTTATAATAATTATTACTATAAGGATTTTATAGTAATACTATTTCTTTATAATAATAATTACTATAAGTATATAAAAGGCACCTTTAGGCTGCCCTTTACTTATAATAATTATTATTATAAAGACTTTAGTAATAAATATATTTATTATCTTCTTAATATTATTTTTTAAGATCCTTAATATAGTAATTATTACTATAAAGACTTTTTTTAGTTATTCCCTTTCCCTTTTTATAAATAGTACTATTATAGTCCCTTTAGCTTATATTAAAGGTAACTTTATTCTTTTATAAAGTTTTTTCTTTTTTTTATTTACCTTTTTCTCTTTTTTATTTACCTTTATCTTTTTCTTATTTTTCTTCTCTTTTAATATATTAATAACCTTATTATTATTAGTTAGTTTTATTATATAAGGCTTTATAACTATACTTTAAAAATTTATAAAGCTATTAAATATTACTATAGTATAAGTCTTATTATTTATAGTTAGTAACTTATAAAAACTATATTAACTACCTTTTTTATACTATACCTTTATATTAAATTATAATAGTAGCTTATAGGTTAAAAAAGTATTTAGCTTATTTCTTATATATAATATATTATTAAGTTACTATTTTATAAGGTATTTATAGGCTTTATTAGTAGCTTTATAAAGAATTATAGCTCTTTAAGTTATTAAAAGGCTTAAGGCTAATTCTATTATTATTTATAGATATATTCTAAACACTAATAGAGTTAGTATAAAACTATTAAGTTTAATAGAGTTATTAATAGCTTTAATAGCTATTTATAACCTTTAGCTTAGTATAAAAAGGTTATTAAACTTAGCCTTAATAATATTATATACCCTTCTTAATAAGGCATAATAGCGTTTAACCTTTTCTACACTATTATAGGCTTTAATAGGGACTTTACTTATATTAATAGCTATTAACTATGCTAAGTAGTAGAATTTTATAGAAGTAAATGCTTTTTTAATATTATAAATTATTTAGTTTAAAGGCCTAAGATATATATTAATTTAATATTCTTTTAGGGCATTTTAAATATTATATACCTTTTGCTTTTTTAAATTAAGGAAACATATAGCTTAAAACAAAGTTATAGCGTTAATAATATATAGGATAGGTTTGTTATTAATTTAGAGGATATTAACAATAACTTTATAAAAACTTTTGCGAATTTACCTACACTATAACAGCGCTGCAAAATTAACTCTAATCTACTTAAAAAGTTAATAAAAAGATTTACCTTACCTATTTACCCCCCTTTCTAATAGTATATTAAGCTTAAAGTATAAAAGTAGTAGGTAATATAATAGATATTATTATAAATAGTAGGAATTATAGCCTTTTTTAAAGTTATTATAACCCTTTTATTAATTTAAATAGAATTATATTTAGTAATTAAGTTAATTTTATATTTAATATAATATAAGACTAAGTATTAGTATACTTATAATTAAAATATAATAAAATTACTAAGTTAATACTATTTTTTTACTAAAAGAGCTTTAAAATATTATCTTATATATTATTAATATAAAGACTATATAGGCTTAATAAAAGGCTATAACTTACTTTTACTTAATATTAAAAGACTTAATAATAACCTTTACTTTTTAGGTAATAGTTAAAAAAGTAGTTAAAAAAGTACTTTAGCTTAAAACTATAATAAAAATATTATAAGTAAGAGTTATAATTAGTAATTTACTTACTTATTTTTTTATTATAATAGTTTAACCTTTTACTTTTATAATAGTCTCTTTATATATTTACTATAAAACTATTATAAAAAAATAAAGTATTACTAATATAGCTAAAAGCTATAGCTTAAAAAAGATTATTAATACTATTAATAAAGCTATAAAAAAAGATACTATAATAGTAATATACTATCTTTATAATAAAGATATAATAGTTATTTTTAAGAAAATAGTTAAAGCTTATATAAAAGATATTACTTAGGTTTAAATTATATTTAAGCTAAAGGTAATATTAAACTATTAAGTATTTAGTATTATTATTAAAGGCTTTTTTATTTACTATATTTAAAATATTATAAAAGAAACTATTATAAGTAACTTAATTAATACTAATAAATATATAATTATAAAGGTAATAGTATAAAAACTATATAAAACCTTTATATAAGCGCCCTTAATTATAGGTATTAATAATATTAATATAGCTAATAAATTATACTATAGTAGAATTATATATAAAATAAAAATATTTAAAGCTAAACTTTATAATAAAGCCTTTTACCTTTACTAATACTACTAATACTTTAAATATAGCTATATAATAGTATACTATATATTAGCCTTATACTATAGCTACTATATAGCTATTTACTATAATAATAAAAGTAATTACTTAGCTTTTATAAAAGTAATATAAAAACGCTATATAAACTACTTAAGTCTTTACTTAGTATAGTTAAAGAGTTATAAAACTATTAATAAGTAATAAGCTAAAGCTTATATTATATACTTAAACTAGCTTAATACTTTTATTACCTTAGCTAAATTAAAAACTAAAAAATAAACTAAAGTAATAAAAGGTAAAAAAAGATTAGCTAGCTTTATACTTTTTTATAAGGTATTATTATAAAAATATATTAGCTATTTATAAAATAGTTACTTAATAATAGCTAATAAGGACTTTATTATTATATTATCCCTCTCTTACTTAAGAGAAGCTATTAAGGCTTTTTTATAAAACTATAGTATTTTTATAGTAAAGATATTATTAATAGAAACTAATACCTTTTTTAATTAATAAATATAACTATATAAGTTATATATTAAAATATATAAAAGAAAACCTACTTAGTTTATATAGCTTTTAAAGCTTAGCTTAAAACTAATATAATTATACTTTAAAAACTTAATAAAAGTAGTAAACTACCCTTTAACTTAAGTTTTAAACTTTATTAGTTAATAACTTAAAGTAACTATATAGCTATATATATTTACTACTATTATAATTTTAAGTTATAAATAATATAAATAGGCATTAACTAATATATAATTATATTATAAAATATTAATATATACTTAATTTACTCCCTTACTTATAAATAAAACTAAATATCCCCTTTTTATATACTTTTAAAGAAGCTTATATAGCTTTATAGTATTTTTATTAAAGACTTTAACTAATACTATTTATTATAAAACTACTATAAATATATATTACTAAAAAGTAAAATACTACTTATAATTATAAAGTAGTAATAGCTTAAACTTACTATACTTTAAAGGAAAATAATATAAAGAACTTAAAGTAAAAGGGATAGTATTATTAATTATATATAGGTATTTATAAATATAGTATTATAGTTTTTAAAAGGGTATAATCTTATTAGTTTTAACTATATACTATAGCTTATTTATATTAATACTAAAAACACTAACCTTTTATTTATAAAATACTAATTTAAATAGCATTATATAAATAAAAACCTAATAGCAAAACTTTTGCAAATTCGCCTACACTGCAATAGCGCTGTAAAATTAACTCTAATCCGCTTAAAAAGTTAATAAAAAGATTTACTTTATCTATTTACCCTCTTTTTTAATAGTATATTAAGCCTAAAGTATAAAAGTAATAGGTAATATAATAAATATTATTATAAATAGTAGAAATTATAGCCTTTTTTAAAGTTATTATAATCTTTTTATTAATTTAGGTAGAATTATATTTAGTAATAAAGTTAATTTTATATTTAATATAATATAGGACTAAGTATTAGTATACTTATAACTAAAATATAATAAAATTACTAAATTAATACTATTTTTTTTACTAAAAGAGCTTTAAAATATTATCTTATATATTATTAATATAAAGACTATATAAGCCTAATAAAAGGCTATAACTTACTTTTACTTAATATTAAAAGACTTAGTAATAACCTTTACTCTTAAGGTAATAGTTAAAAAGGTAATTAAAAAGGTACTTTAATTTAAAACTATAATAGAAATATTATAAATAAGAGTTATAGCTAATAGCTTACTTACTTATCCCTTTATTATAATAGCTTAATCCTTTACTTTTATAGTAATTTTTTTATATATTTACTATAAAACTATTATAAAAGAATAAGGTATTAATAATATAGCTAAAAGCTATAGCTTAAAAGAGATTATTAATATTATTAATAAAGCTATAAAAAAGAATACTATAATAGTAGTATACTACCTTTATAATAAAAATATAATAGTTACTTTTAAGAAAGTAGCTAAAGCCTATATAAAAGATATTACTTAAGTTTAAATTATATTTAAGCTAAAGGTAATACTAAACTACTAAGTATTTAGTATTATTATTAAAGGCTTTTTTATTTATTATACTTAAAATATTATAAAAGAAACTATTATAAGTAACTTAGTTAATACTAATAAATATATAATTATAAGAATAATAGTATAAAAACTATATAAAACCTTTATATAAGCGCCCTTAATTATAAGCGTTAATAATATTAATATAGCTAATAAACTATACTATAGTAGAATTATATATAAAATAAAAATATTTAAAGCTAAACCTTATAATAAAGCCTTTTATCTTTATTAATACTATTAATACTTTAAATATAGCTATATAATAGTATACTATATATTAGCTTTATATTATAGCTACTATATAACTATTTATTATAATAATAAAAGTAACTACTTAGCTCTTATAAAAATAATATAAAAATACTATATAAACTACTTAAGTCTTTACTTAATATAATTAAATAGTTATAAAACTACTAATAAGTAATAAGCTAAGGCTTATATTATATACTTAAACTAGCTTAATACCTTTACTATCTTAGCTAAACTAAATACTAAAAAATAAACTAAAATAATAAAAGGTAAAAAAAGATTAGCTAGCTTTATACTTTTTTATAAAGTATTACTATAAAAATATATTAGCTACTTATAAAGTAGCTGCTTAATAATAGCTAATAAAAACTTTATTACTATACTACCTCTTTCTTACTTAAGAGAAGCTATTAAGGCTTTTTTATAAAACTATAGTATTTTTATAGTAAGAATATTATTAATAAAAACTAATACCTTCTTTAATTAATAAATATAACTATATAAGTTATATATTAAAATATATAAAAGAAAGCCTATTTAATCTATATAGCTTTTAAAGCTTAGCTTAAAATTAATATAATTATACTTTAAAAACCTAATAAAAGTAGTAAACTACTCTTTAACTTAAGTTTTAAACTTTATTAGCTAATAGTTTAAAGTAATTATATAGCTATAAATATTTACTACTACTATAGTCTTAGATTATAAATAATATAAGTAAGCATTAACTAATATATAATTATACTATAAAATACTAATATATATTTAATCTACTCTCTTAATTATAAATAAAACTAAATATCCCCCTTTTATATACTTTTAAAAAAGCTTATATAGCTTTATAGTATTTTTATTAAGGACTTTAATTAATACTATTTATTATAAAACTACTATAAATATATATTACTAAAAAGTAAAATACTACTTATAATTATAAAGTAGTAATAGCTTAAACTTACTATACTTTAAAGGAAAATAATATAAAGAACTTAAAGTAAAAGGGATAGTATTATTAATTATATATAGGTATTTATAAATATAGTATTATAGTTTTTAAATAGGTATAATCTTATTAGTTTTAACTATATATTATAGCTTATCTATATTAATACTAAAAATACTAACCCTTTACTTATAAAATACTAATTTAAATAATATTATATAAATAAAAACCTTATATTTACTAAGGTAGTATATTAGCTTTACTTTAATAACTTTCTTTCCTTTTTAATATATATAAGCTATATAAATATATTTACTAAATAGCTTATAATAGAACTTAATATTATTACTATAACTATAATACTAAAAGGGCCTTATATTAATTCTTATATATAACTATAGTAAAACCCTAAGATATAAGAAATAGTTTAAAATACTTATAAAGCTTAAAAATAATAGTACTATTAATATACCTTAGTAAATTAAGAGATTATATCTAAGGTAGTAGTATACTAAAACTATATTATATATAATAAGTAATATAGCTTTTAGTAAAAGGTAGTAGTAAAGGTAATAGTAAATAAAAGAAGCTTTTAAAAGCTTAAATAATAAGCTAAACTAAAAAGTAAACTTTTATTAAAAACTTAATAGATTCTATTTTTATACTAAAGTATAGGTAAATTCTAAATACTATAATATACTTATTAAAGTAAAGTTAAAGCTTTTTTTAATTAGTTTTTTCTAATATTTATAATAAGAATAAATAACCTCTTAGATAACCTTAATACCTACCTTAATTCTATAGCGTTCTTTAATAAGGATAAATTTATAATAAATAAGATTTATAATATCCTTAAATAGCTACTAAATTAAAAAGCACTTAAGCTTAATAAGCTTTTAGCTAAGTTTCTAAAGATATATAATAAACCTTTAGCTTATACTTTAGCTATCTTTCTTAATATATACTATTAAGCTAAATATTATTTAAAACTATTTTAAAAAGCTAAAGTAGTTATCTTATATAAGCTTAAAAAGACCTTTTTAAAGATATAATATATAGAAGTATAGTGTTTTATTTCTTTTTTAAGTATAATAAGTAAAATCCTTAAAGTAATAGTAGTAGTATAAATTACTTATATATTTAAAAAGAAAGGCACCCTTTTTAATTTTTAAATAAATAATAAAGTAGACTACTTTATTAAGGTAGCTCTTAGTATTTTAATAAAAGCTATAAAAATAGTATAGTATTATAGTAAAACTATATTACTTTTTTAACTAAATATCTCTATAGCCTTTAATATAGTTTACTATAAATAACTAATATATATAATACTTACTATTAAATTACTTATATAAATAATATAGTAAGTCTAAGCCTTTATTAATAAATAAGAAGCTTATTTAATATTTAAAGGTAAAATAGCTATTACTTAACCTATACTTATAAAGGTTTTATAAGGGTCCTTTATATTTTTAATATTATTCTTATTATATATTATACTCTTATATAAAAAACTTAAAATAGTTTACTTTACTTTAGTCCTTAAATTCTTAAATAATATAAATATTTTAGTATATAGATATATAATAAAAGAGATATAGAAATACTTTAAAACTACTTAAAAGGTTTACTAAAAATAGTCTTAGAAATTTAGCTTTTAATTTTATTTTTAAAAAAGTAAACTTATTTATTTTACTAAAAAAAGATAATTAAATATAATATAGATTTAGCTTAATAATACTATAATTTAGCTAATATAGGTTATATACTTTTTAAGAGTTTAAGTATACTATAAGCTATAGTAAAAGGTATATTAAAAATAGCTTATAAAAAAGCTTATATATTAATAGCTAGCTCTTACTATACTTATAGTATTTATATAAAGGTATTTATTATAAAAATTAAGACTCTTATATATATAGGTTATATAAAGCTTTATTATATATAGTATAGGTATATATTATACCCTTATTAAATAAGGTAATATAGCTAAAGGTATTATAAAAGCATTTATTATAAAATAAATTAAGTGCCTTTAAATAGTATTAAGCGCTTATAAAGTAATACTATAAACCCTACTTAAAACTAAAATAATAGTACTACTTTTTAACCTTTACCTTAACTATTAAGTTTAGTAATACTATAAATATATTAAAATAAATAGTATAGTAATAAGGATTTATACTATATATACTATAATTATAATACACCTTTACTATTAAGTAATCTATTAAAGATAAATATAGATTATAAATTATAAGCTATTTTTAAATTACTCCCTTTTTAATTTTAAAGCTCTTAGCTTAAGCTAAAAACTAAAAAAAAAATAAAAAGATAGGTAGTATAAAGATAAAACTAAAGCCTTTACTTATGATTTATATTAGGATTAGTATATAGCTAAATAAAATCTTAACTTTTACTTTAAAGTAAAAGTTATTTACCTTTACTACTACTTTATTAAGTTTAAATTAATAGCTTTTATTTAAATATATATAGAAAAGATTAACCTTAATTACTTTCTTTATAACTACTATATTTTTAAGGTAGAATTATTAATATACTATTACTAAGGTAAAGAGAAGGACCTTTAATATTTAATTATATAGTGCCTAAAATATAACTATCTTTAACTTATAGGCACTAATATAGAATTAATATAGAACTAAAGGGATATTTATATAGCTCTTAACTTACTTAAATTAATAAAATACCTTACTTAATAAATACTTAATACTAACTAACTCTCTTAATACTATTTAGCTCTTATACTTTAAAAATAATAGGAAATTAACTATATAAAAGAGAAAAGGGCTTATAGTAAGCTTAGTAAGAAGGAGAGAGGGGTATAGGTAAAAAAAAGCTTATATATTTACTATATAAAAACTAATAATTATAAATATATAAAGGGGTAGTAAAAAGGGGCTATACTAAGACTAAGCTATAAATACTTAATTTATTTATTTATAGAAATTATAAAATAAAAAAGAAAATAGCTACTAAAAACACTTTAAGTGCCTTAAAGGCAGCCTTAAGAGCGCCTTTAAGTTTTACTATAGTTTTAAAAGGCCTTTAACTCCCCCTTTAAACCTCCCTTTTTCTTACTTATTTTACTTTTATTCTTTACTCCCCCTTCCCCCTTTTTACTATTTTTAGCTAAGATATTATTTATAATTACTATAGCTATTATTACTAATAAAGTATTAGTTTGCTTTATAGCTATAGCTAAATATTTTATATAGCTTAGTATATTTTACTTAAAACCCTTAAAAACTGCCTTAGCTATAGTAAAGGTTTAACTTATACTTAGCTTAGTATTAACTAAGTAATAAGTAGTCTTTTAAACTTTTAAATACACTTTAAACTATAATATATTAGCTAAGTAAAAATAAATATAAAACTAAAGCAAACTTATATTAAATAAAAACTTTAAATTATTCTTATTCTTATTATTATAAGTTACTTAAAAATTAAAAAAAGCTTATATTTTTATTTAATAAAAGATATAAATAGGTAAGAGCTACTTTAGTTAAAGACTATACTAAATCTAAAGTAAATTAAAATAACTTACCCTTTTATAATTATATTCTATTATATTATACTTAAAATAGAAACTATTAATACCTAAATAATTAGTAACTATAATAAACCTAAGAGAGGCTTAAGAAGGAACTTACCTTTTTAATTATAATAACTTTTTTTTAAATCTTTTATTTATATAATATAAAAGTTATAAGGCTACTATTACTAAAGGCTTTAAAAGGATTAGTATTAAAACTAAGCTAAACTTTAAAATAACTTACTAAGCTATAATTTATTTATTAAGGTATAGTCTTCCTTTAAAATTATTAGTAAAACTAAAGACTTAAACTAAGCTTATATTAAAAACTAAAGGGAAAAAAGAAGGGCACTTATTAATTTAAGCTCTTACTATAAAAAAAAAGAGAAAAAAAAGGTCCTTAAATTTAAAAAAAAGGAACCTTATTTATAAAAAAAAACCTAACCTTTTAAATTACTTATTAATAAGCTAATTCTAATTAAGAAATTAAAAAATAAAAATATAAAAGTATAGTAGCATTAATAAACTTCTACTTTAAACTTAGCTTAAACCTTTAATCTATTTATATTAAATTAATAATAATACTTTAAATTAGTAACTATATTTCTAATTAAGTAAGTTTAATAATATATTACTTAATATAAAACTATTATATAATATATCTTAAAAGTGTTAAATAAGTAACTAATATAAACTCTTATTAGCCTTAAACTAAACTATACCTAAATATCTTTAATATATATTTAAACTATATATCTTTAATATATAAATTATATATACCTATTATATTAATTTTTCTTTAGCCCTTTTAGTACCTATAGCTATAAACTTAGCTAGTAATATACTATATTTTATATATTAAAACTGCTAAAGCCTTATATTAAGGCTTTAACTATAGAAAGATATATAGTAGTATATAGGTTTTTCTCTCTATCCTAGGGTTTTTCTTATATAAATAAATAAGTAAAGGTACTAGAAAATAGCTCCTAAAGCTATCTAGTGTAATTTAATAATAATAATAATAATATAAATAAAAACCTTATATTTATTAAGATAATATATTAGCTTTACCTTAATAACTTTCTTTTCTTTTTAATATATATAAGCTATATAAATATATTTACTAAATAGCTTATAATAGAACTTAATATTATTACTATAACTATAATACTAAAAGGGCCTTATATTAGTTTTTATATATAACTATAATAAAACCTTAAAATAAAAAAGGTAGTTTAAAATACTTATAAAGCTTAAAAATAATAGCACTATTAATATACCTTAATAAATTAAAAAGCTATATTTAAGGTAGTAGTATACTAAAACTATATTATATATAATAAATAATATAGCTTTTAGTAAAGGGTAGTAGTAAAGGTAATAGTAAGTAAAAAGAGCCTTTAAAAGCTTAAATAATAAGCTAAACTAAAAAGTAAACTTTTATTAAAAACCTAATAAGTCCTATTTTTATATTAAAGTATAAGTAAATTCTAAATACTATAATATACTTATTAAGCTAAAGCTAAAGCTTTTTTTAATTAGTTTTTTTTAATATTTATAGTAAGAATAAATAACCTTTTAAATAACCTTAGCACTTATTTTAATTTTATAGTATTTCTTAATAAGAATAAATTTATAATAAATAAGATCTATAATATTCTTAAATAGCTATTAACCTAAAAAATACTTAAACTTAATAAGCTTTTAATAAGGTTTCTAAAGGTATATAATAAACCTTTAGCTTATACTTTAGCTACTTTTCTTAATATATACTATTAAGCTAAATACTACTTAAAACTATTTTAAAAAGCTAAGGTAATTATTTTATATAAGCCTAAAAAAACCCTTTTAAAGATATAATATATAAGAGTATAGTATACCCCGTGGCGCAGTGGTTGAGCGTTGTGGAAAACCTAAACACTTTTCTTATATAAGTAAGAAAAGTAGGGAGATTATAGGTTTAATTTTTATATAAGGTATAGATTTTTCTTATATTTAAGTAAGAGGGGTTTAGCTTAAATATAGGCTTAATAAAGTCTAAACTTTAATTAGCTAATATAATAGAAGTATATTAGCTAATTAGTGCTTAGTAAGTAGAAAAAGTAGGGTTAAGCCCTCTATTATCTTTACTTACTAAGTAATGTAGATTAGCTACTATTATACTATAAATAGGTAAATTACCCCCTAGCTATTAAGTTATATAGCTAGTTATAGCTATAATATACTAAGGTTAGGGTTAATTAATTAAAAGGTTATTAAGTAGGGTATAAAGGGATTATATAAGGAAGATATAGGGTAAATATAATATATACTAGTTAGCTATAGTTAAGAATAGGTTTATAAGTAGTTAAACTATATATAAAATTAGCTAAGTTTTTATTCTATTAAGCAACTATTAATTAATAAGCAATTACTAAATTAGTAATTTAATAAGGTTTCTTAGCTAATTAGGAAATAAGAAAGCAGAGGTACTAGATATAGCTAAGCATAAATTGCTAAGGTCGGCTAGCGTATACAATAATACAATATAATAAGAGTATAGTATTTTATTTCTTTTTTAAGTATAATAAATAAAATCCTTAAAGTAGTAATAGTAGTATAGATTATTTATATATTTAAAAAGAAAGGAACTCTTTTTAATCTTTAAATAAGTAATAAAGTAAACTACTTTACTAAAGTAGCTTTTAGTATTTTAATAAAAGCTATAAAAATAGTATAGTATTATAATAGAACTATATTATTCTTTTAACTAAATACTTTTATAGCCTTTAATATAGTTTATTATAAATAACTAATATATATAATACTTACTACTAAATTACTTATATAAATAATATAATAAGCCTAAGCTTTTACTTATAAATAAAAAGCTTATTTAATATTTAAAGGTAAAATAGTTACTACTTAACCTATACTTATAAAGGTTTTATAAAAGTCTTTTATATTTCTAATACTATTTCTATTATATATTATACCTTTATATAAAAAACTTAAAATAGTTTACTTTACTTTAGTTTTTAACTTTTTAAATAATATAAATATATTAATATATAAATATATAATAAAAGAGATATAAAAATGCCTTAAAACTACTTAAAAAGTTTACTAAAAATAGTTTTAAGAATTTAGCCTTTAATTTTATTTTTAAAAAAGTAAACTTATTTATTTTACTAAAAAAAGATAATTAAATATAATATAGGTTTAGCTTAATAATAATATAATTTAGCTAATATAAGCTATATACTTCCTAAAAGTTTAAGTATACTATAAGCTATAGTAAAAGGTATATTAAAAATAACTTAGAAAAAAGCTTATATATTAATAGCTAGCACTTACTATACTTATAATATTTATATAAAGGTGCTTACTATAAAAATTAAGACTTTTATATATATAGGTTATATAAAGCCTTATTATATATAATACAGGTATATACTATACCTTTATTAAATAAAGTAATATAGCTAAAGAAATTATAAAAGTATTTATTATAAAATAAACTAAGTGCCTTTAAGTAATATTAAGCACTTATAAAATAATATTATAAACCTTACTTAAAACTAAAATAATAGTACTACCTTTTAACTTTTACCTTAATTATTAAGTTTAGTAATACTATAAATTATTAGAAATAAGGGGTTTACAGAGGCTTTTGCCCTCTGAATTACTAAGGTAGTGAGGCTTAGTAAGCTAGAAGCCAGAAGGGCTCTGTAGCGCTGTAGCCGAAGCTACAGGCCTTATAACTAATATTGGAAGCTTAATGCACAACTTCTAGCACTTAAAATACGCTAAATTCTAGCTTATAGAAGGCAGTAGAATTTTCTTAGATTTTTATCTAATTATCTAACGTTGTAGGTGGCAGGCTTAGATTAACAGTCCGTACGGTTAGCGGGCAGCTGGTGAGGGGGAATGTCTTCTCCCTCACATACCCTCCGAGCCTATTAGAGGCCTAGCCTTGCAAAAAGGGGCTTATAGGCTACTTTTTATTTTCCGCAAAATTTATTTATATAGGAAAATAAAAAAATAGACTTACAGCTATATAAATAAGGTGCTAACGTGCTCCCTAAATGTTAACTTAGTGAAAATCAGCGTGCAACTTTAAAAATCAGAAAAATTAACTAATTATATAAAAAAATTCCCCTTATTCTAGTGATAAAAATGCTAGTTGCGAAATCTTCTATAACCCCTTAGTTGTTGCATAAATTAGCTGTAAAGTGTGCCTTAGGGTAGCCTGCTGCGTAGCCCTTAGGGTAAGTAGCTTAAATCTTTAAGCCGATTTTCAATTGCTTGCCTGGTTGCCGTAAAAATCGATTCCGAAGTCTTGCCAAGCCTGACGGACCGTTAGGTTCCCAATTGGGCGTGCGCCAGCTGCCATAAGGCACAATTGGAAGGGAAAAGGCAAGAAAAGTGGGGCGCTCGCAGCTGCGAGCTACGAGCGGAAG